>LBNU01036280.1:124958-144459 GCA_014162995.1 Artemisia annua | reverse complement strand
TTTTAGCAATGTATTTTCAGGTAATTAAAGTAACTCATGTTGGCATGCATTTGGACCTTCATGGAGTCGTGGAGTCGACGCGTCTCACCTTTTATTTCATGCACTTATGTTACGTTTGATCTTGTCGAACTTGTTTTTAATAAACTTGCAAAACCTTATGGGACCTATGTTTGTAAACTCTGAATGTTTTAAATAAATGATCAAACGTTTTTTTTTTTTTTTTTATATATATTAGAAACAAAGAGAAAATATTTTTGTGTTTTTTATGTTTTTATGAAAGCGATAACTTCTTGCGAAGGTTCTACAAGACTAATCGATCAAAACCTTTTACGAGACTTTCGACACACAGCCTCCCCGGCAGCGGCGCCATTTGATTCGTCGTAGTTTTGTGTGTGCAAAACAATTTATCAAAAATACCAACAAAGTGAGGTCAATGTTATCGTGAGTGACAACAAGACGTGGAGAAATACAAGTAAACCTTTTAGGAAAAAGATTACCTCGTAAACTCGTGCAATGTGATATTTGTGAGACCGGGAAGTGATTTCCCGGGTCGTACCCCAACGAGGTGTGAATGGAAAGCTTCGTGAAAAGATCGAGATTAAAATCTTGTATATGAAAGGTTGTTTGGTTTTATGGTATGTTTAATTAACGAAATGGGAAATTAACGAACGAGGATGAAAATGAAATAACCTACGGGGAACAAAAGGCAATTGGAATAACTAGGGAAGTCCTAAGATACTATTACTAAACGACACTTTAGGTCGTTCAATATAACCTTGTATGAGATGCCATGATCGTTACACCCAGGTATCCCATTCCGCTGCCATAACAGGTAAATTCAGGGTGTGACAGATTGGTACCAGAGCAAAGGTTATAGCGAACTAGGTTGTCCTTATACCCTAGACTATAACTACCCCACGATAGCATCTCATCATTATATCATAAGTGCATATTCATTAGTTATATGATTTCATTCCATGGGTTATTCATTTCATTTCACATTGATTGTTACAGAGACATGTCTTCAGATTCACACCCTATCATACTCTCTTCGGACACTGAAATGGAGGATGCCATGTCGTCCACTGCTATTGCATCACCTATTCATCCAGCACCTCAGTCACCACTTTTGGCATCTGGGGAGGACACTGAGGCCTTTGAGGAGGATGAGGTTGCCCCCACTCCTCAGATATCTCCCATTGCACCATCATCAGTTTTACGTGCACCTACAGCTTCATTACCTCATACTACTTCTGTTCACTCGGGACAGACTCTCCCAGTCCGCCGTCGCAAGACGCGCCAGACTGCTAGGAAGAGTGTACACCTTGTTACCCCCACTCCCAGGATACCTACTATTCATACACCACCATCACCATCAGTTACATCTACTATTGCTCCCACACCTACTCTACACTTGCCGCTCAAGAAGCGTGCGAGGCTTACCACTCCATCATCACCTACTACTGAGACTTCTGATATTCCACCACCCACTCAGTATCATGTAGGAGAGAGCTCTCAAGCTGCTACAGCAAGAGGGCCGACTGCCGTTACCTTAGNGTTCCAAGGGTTGGAAACCCTAAAAAGTACAGAAAATTCGTCTTTAGGGTTTGCCCTAAAAGTTCTCCACAAAGTTCCACACTAATGAATGAAAATTAGAAAACTATATATAGATTTTACACTCTGACGGCGTCGGGTTATAAGGGCTGACACCGTCAGCTCGCCGTCATTAGGTTTCTCGGATGGCCTAGATCCACTTCTGACGTCGTCACCTTATAAAACCTTCTGGGCCGTCACTCTTTAAAATATAACCTGACGGCCTACTTTTCCTAACACCTAACGGCGTCAGGTGTTAAATCCAAAATTTCCTCTGGTCCGTCATTTGATAATTGATTTCCGCTCTTTTGTCAAGGCTTTCTGACGGCGTCACCTTGTGACTACTGACGCCGTCAGGTTGTAAATTCACCATCTTTTGAGACTTTGTCGTTTTCTTCACTTTTATGCTCCAAAAACATCCGAATATGCATGTTTTCCAGAATTCCTCTCAAAAGTACCTAAAATGACAAATGGAAAGATTTAGGGCAATATTTGATCACATTTATACGAATTAGGGCTTAAATGGCCCCCTAAAAGCGTAACACTTTTCGTCTCATCAACAGACTCTCCCAGTCCGCCGTCGCAAGACTCGCCAGACTGCTAGGAAGAGTGTACACCTTGTTACCCCCACTCCCAGGATACATACTATTCATACACCACCATCACCATTAGTTACATCTACCATTGCTCCTACACATACTCTACACTTGCCGCTCAAGAAGCGTGCGAGGCTTACCACTCCATCATCACCTACTACTGAGACTTCTGATATTCCACCACCTACTCAGTATCATGTAGGATAGAGCTCTCGAGCTGCTACAGCAAGAGGGCCGACTGCCGTTACCTTAGGTGCACAGTTAGATGACCAGCAGGGTCAGATTGACAGGTTGAGACTTCAGGTGGACGAGACCCTTGCTAGTCAACTTGAGGTGATTGAGGAGGAGGTTGAGGGACTAGTCTTAGGTAGGGTTAGTATTGATGTGTCTTACCAGGGACTGGAGACACGGCAGGGACAGGATCATGAGCAGATTGCTCAGTTGAGTCATCAGTTGGCATTAGTGTGGGATAGGTTGGTGAATGCAGATACCAGGGAGGCTGCTCTTCGGCTTAGAGTTGAGCATCTAGAGGAGATTGTTGTCATGTTCGATCAGGAGATCAAGCGTCTTAGGGGAGGATCAGGTGGAGCACCCGGAGGCTCCTAGACATCGACTTATTTTATGGTAGCTTTTACTATTATTATCCTAGTCCCGAGGTGTGGGACATAGTTTAAAGAACTTGTTGTATTTGGTTGTTGTACAAACAAATGTATCAAGTATGACTCTACTATGTAGGAATGGTTGTGCTATCTATATATCGGTCCATGTAGGCCGAAATTTTCATGTATTATATTCATGTGTTGTGATTATATTTATGATGTTTCGTGGTTGCTCTTTATTGTTATTGTATTTATACATGTTGTGGTTGTATTTATAACTATTGTGGTTGTATTTATGCTTGTTGTGGATATATATACATGTCGTGGTTGTATATACTTGGTATGATGATCATTTTTAGTATGATTTCTCATGGTTGTGTTCCGTTGTGATTGATCAGAAATATGCCACCAAGGAAAGAAAAGGCTGCACCGGCCGCACCGGCCATGACACAAGCCGCTATCAGGAAACTTGTAAAGGATAGCATAGCTGAGGCACTAGTGGTTGAAAGAGCTGCTGTTGCTGCAAAGGCTGCTGATGCCGCTTCTCAGGTAGAGACGTCTAGGCAAGCTAGCAATGGAACTAATGGACGTAAGTGTACGTATAAGGACTTCAAAAGTGGTGATCCTATAAAATTCAAAGGTACTGAAGGAGCCATTGCTATGATCCGTTGGTTTGAACATACCGAATCTGTATTTAGTCTATGCAATTGTCCCGAGGAATCCAAGGTAAAATTTGCTGCTAGTACACTTCTCGATGAAGCTATGTCATGGTGGAATTCTTATGCAAAGCCCATGGGAATGGAAAATGCTTACAAACTTTCATGGGATGAATTCAAGATGTTACTGACTAAGTAGTTTTGTCCCCGCACGGAAGTGAAAAAGTTGGATGCCAAGTTTTATGAACTAGTGACGGTGGGAAATGATATTGAGACATATATCAGGAGGTATCAAGAGTTGGCTGCTTTATGTCCGTCTATGGTTCCAGATAATGAGAAGTTGTTGGAAAATTTCATTGGTGGTTTACCTGAAAACATCCGTGGAGATGTAATTTCTTTTGACCCACACACACTGGACGAGGCAATCAGGATGTCTCAGAAACTTATGGTTCAGATTATAAAGATAGGAACGTCTTCAAACAACAACATCAGCAACACCAACCATAACCGTAACTACAACAACAACACCAAAAACTACCGAAACAACAACAACTACAACAATAACCGAAACAACACCAATAACAAAAACAACAAAAGAAAGTGGGACAACAACCAGGGTGGCAACGCTACTCAACCACCACCCAAGAAACAAGATACTGCAAAGGCCTATGCTGCAGGTCCAACTGAGAAGAAGGGTTACAATGGTACTTTACCCAAATGTAACAAATGTCAAACCCACCATAACCCTGGAAATTGCCCAAAACCTTGTGGTAATTGCGGGAAAGTTGGTCATCCGACTATAGAATGCAAAGCTCCGCGTGTGGCGGAGAATCAGAAACCTCCAGTAACATGTTTCGGTTGTGGAGAAGTTGGACACTTCAAGAATAATTGTCCAAAGGAAAAGAATCAAGGTACTGGAAACCAAGGTGGAACGGCTACAAGAAGAGCTTATGTTATGGGAGGAGAAGATGTCAGAGAGGACCCGAATGTTGTTACGGGTACGTTCCTCGTCAATAATTGTTATGCAACCATTTTATTTGATACAGGAGCCGATAGAAGTTTTGTTTCTATTGCATTTGCATCTTTACTCAACATTGAACCAACCACACTAGACATTTCTTATCACATCGAACTAGCTAATGGTTCTTTAGTTAGTACCAACACCATTGTCCGCAGTTGCACTCTCAATTTCCTATACCACCCATTCAATATAGATCTCATGCCCGTAGAACTTGGAAGTTTCGACATCGTTATCGGTATGGATTGGTTGTCCCGACATCGTGCAAGAATCATTTGTGATGAGAAGGTTGTTCATCTTCCTTACGACGGTGAAACTTTGGTTATTCGTGGAGAACGAAGTGGAACTAGGCTCAGTATCATATCATGCATCAAAACCGAGAAGTACATAAAGAAGGGTTGTTATGCATTCTTGGCTCATATTACGGAAAAGAAGTCGGATGAGAAATGACTTGAAGATGTACCAATTGTTAAGGATTTTCCAGAAGTCTTTCCGGAAGAATTGCCAGGACTTCCACCTACTCGCCAAGTCGAATTTCAGATCGACTTAGTACCAGGAGCTGCGCCAGTTGCACGAGCACCTTATCGACTTGCACCTTTAGAAACGCAAGAATTGTCGAACCAATTGCAAGAACTCTTGGACAAAGGATTCATTAGACCGAGTTCCTCGCCTTAGGGAGCACCGGTTTTGTTCGTGAAGAAGAAAGATGGATCTTTCAGAATGTTTATCGACTATCGAGAATTGAACAAGTTAACGGTGAAGAATCGTTATCAATTCCTAGAATCGACGATTTGTTCGATCAGTTACAAGGCTCCAGTTATTACTCCAAGATCAATTTAAGATCCGGTTACCATCATCTAGGAGTTCGGGAAGAGGATATCCCGAAAGCAGCCTTTAGAACTCGTTATGGTCATTATGAGTTCCAAGTAATGCCGTTCGGATTAACCAATGCACCTGCAGTATTCATGGACCTCATGAACAGGGTGTGTAAACCATATCTGGATAAGTTTGTGATTGTATTCATTGACGATATCTTGATTTACTCGAAAAGCAAAGAAGAACACTGAGAACACCTCAGAACGATCTTAGAACTACTCAAGAAGGAGCAATTGTATGCCAAATTTTCGAAGTGTGATTTGGATATGAAGAGTCCAATTTCTTGGCCATGTCATTGATAGCCAAGGATTACAAGTAGATCCAGCAAAGATCGAGGCAGTTAAAGATTGGGCTATGCCCAAGACTCCTACAGAGATTCGTCAAGGGCTTGTCGGATATTACAGAAGGTTCATCGAAGGGTTTTCTAAGATAGTGAAGCCGCTGACTAAGTTGACACAAAAGAACCAGAAGTACGAATGGGGAAAGAAACAAGAGTCTGCTTTTCAGTTATTGAAGCAGAAGCTTTGCAGCGCGCCAATTTTGGCACTACCAGAAGGTATTGAGAATTTCATGGTATATTGTGATGCATCACATAAAGGACTTGGAGCTGTGTTAATGCAGAATGAGAAGGTAATAGCTAATGCATCTCGACAGCTTAAGAAATATGAGAAGAATTATACCACACACAATTTAGAGTTGGGTGTAGTGGTTTTTGCACTCAAGATTTGGAGACACTACCTTTATGGTACTAAGTGCGTAGTGTTCACAGACCACAAGAGCTTACAGTACATACTTGATCAGAAGGAACTCAATATGAGGCAGCATCATTGGCTAGAATTGCTTAGTGATTACGACTGTGAAATTCGATATCACCCGGGGAAAGCCAATGTTGTGGCTGATGCACTCAGTCGGAAGGAACGACTCAAACCTTTGAGAGTCAGGTTATTGGGGATGACAATTATTTCACCTTTACCATAAAAAATCCCTCGAGGCTCAGATTGAGGCACTCAAGGAAGAAAACCGACCAAATGAGAAAATCTATGGTATGCCAGAGAACAAAAATGGTTTTGTGAAGAGATCGGATGGAGTATTATGCTTCAAGGACTGAAGTTGGATACCTCTCTATGGTGGAATACGAGAGCTGATTATGCATGAATCACACAAGTCGAAGTATTCTATTCATCCAGGTTCTGATAAGATGTATCAGGATCTCAAAAGACTTTATTGGTGGCCGGATATGAAAGCAAAAATAGCTAAGTACGTTATGAACAGTCAACAAAAACTGACCAAGGATTTGGTCAACTCAAGTCAAGCAATCCAGGGCACAATGCTAACCAAGGAGTATAGAATATCCCCGGGTCGTTATGTCCCGACGAGGTGTGAATGGTATACAAAACGGATTTGTGATCGGGTGATTATGAACAAGAAAAAGGTTTTGATTGATTGAACTAAGGAAAACGAAAGGAAATAGCTTAAACAAGCTATAATGACAAGAACGTGAAAACAAAATGCTTAAAAACGTTTAATTCCTAAAAACGCGTACGTTTAATTTAAAACTACGTTAACGAACAAAATAAAACACGAGTTTTAAGAGATAAAAGGCCTACGGATATGAAAATTACTTTTTTTACAAACCTAATGATAAAAGAAAATTATTAGAAAAAGAAAATAATTTATTTGACTATTATATTAATTATTATTAATTAATTACTAAATAAACTAGATTTAATTATTATAAATACTAAACTAATTTAAATAAATCTGAAATTTCTTCTATAAATACTTTATACTAATATTAAGTGTTAAAAATATTATTAATAATCTGAAAAATCAGCTAATAAGCAAAATAAGCTTAAATGGACTAGGAGAAGTAGAAAACCCTAAAAACGTCTCTCTCTATGGGTGTTCTAGCCGCCACCCTAAAATCCAATTTCCAGCCATAATCAACCTTTCAAATCGCCTCTCTACCTTTAAACATCTGTTTTCTACGGTTTCTACGCTAGCAATACTCTTGTTTCATTGGTATGCAATCGATTTGATGGTTGTGTGTTCATATGGGTGGCGGCTGGAGGCTACAAAAAAACCCCCTTCACATTCAATTCGTTTTTCATCAATTCCTATCAAATCCTTGTTTTTCTTCCATAAATCTGTTAGGGTTATTGATTACTATTCGTACTAATCACTTCCTTGATCAGATTCGTGGATTTAAACAAGTTTTTGTAGTGATTTTTTGAAATCGTTTTTTAGGGTTTGTTTGTAGCCGACTTTTGATTTTAAATCGCTTTCTTCCAATTTAATCCTAATTGAAGTCGGTTATGGTACCTTATTTATCCGAATCGGTGTTAGGGTATTCATAATTGATTATATTACAGTTGGTTTGATCGATTTCCTCTATCCAGATCTGCTCTTTATTAAAGTCGGTTTTGTGGTACTTTAGGGTATTCAAAATCGTTTTTCCAGATCTGATCTAATTGAGGCCGGTTATTGGGTACCTTACTTGTCCAAATCGACTCTTATTATCCATTAATTTCTAAAGTCGGTTTCTTAGTCGACTTTTACTTATTTAAGATTGATTTTGCTGCTGCTACGCATTGTTCTTCACTCCAATCGATTCCTTATATTAGGGTTTTGATTTTTGGTTACAGGCGCAATTATTATCTGGTGCATAATTTAACACTTTACTCGTTAAGGGTTTGGTGTATTTTCTGGTTATAAGTAACCCGTCTTAGGGTTTTGGATTATACGTGTGCATCCGTTATTTGGTGCTACAAGTCTATCATGGGTTTGGATCTTATGTGTGCATCTTTCTTGGTGTTGTAAGTCATTCGTGTTTTAAGTGGGTTTTGAGAGAGATGGAAGTGCTGCTGCTATTCGCTATTGGAAGTTAAGTTTTATTCGTTCTTATTCAAAAAACGTTTGTGATCATTGTTGGAAGTTAGGGTTTAACCCTATTGTATGTACAAGTCCGTTTGTCTACACAAGTTTGGTTCGTATGGTTGAATTCTGGGCATGTTCAGACTTGGTGGAAGGAACTTGTGGATTGGTGGAAGAAACCTTAAGTCTCGGATTGCTCTAGGATTTTCACTCGCATTGGTTTGGAGATGGTTCAAGGTTTCTTTGGTGTGCTATGCAAGTTCAGGTTCTATGTTGATGCTAGATTATGTTTGGTGCTTTTCTGGATCACATGGAAGTTGATTGAAGTTCTACAATGGCTATTCTTGGTGCTACCTTAGTGAATCATGTGTTAATTCCTATTTTTTGTTTCACTTGTATAGTCATTTTAGGTGGTAAGTTTTATTATGTAAGTTATAAGAATGGCGTGTCATTCTTATATGAGAGTCTGTAAGTATCCTAAGGGACTGAGATGAGGGAAGTCACCCTCATCCTTTGTACTTCAATGTTTTTGGCGTAATACATTTTACCGGGGTGAATTAACCCTTTTACCCAAAAAAAGACTAGGAGAAGTATAAAAATAAGTAAAGGAAAGTAAAACACTAAGACATCATGGTATGTGCTATTTTACACATACTCTTGACCTTAGTTTAAGTGTTAAGAAGACCAAAAACTAACGTTAAACACCATAGATATCGTGTTTTTGTGTTTGTGATCGTGCAGGGAAGGATATTGCATAAATGGCAACAAAATCAACCAAAAAGCCCTAAAACAAGCACGAGAGGTGGAAAAGTGTCAAGAAGCCGAGTCAACGATGATATCTATTTAAGAAAAGCCCAAGACGACAAAGTTATTTCTTAAAAGCTCAAGAAGATGTTAGAAACACTTAATCGAAGTTGAAAGAGATTCATAAGGAAAAGCTTCCCAAATTCGAGCAAGTGATCGTATTTACATCTTTGAGGACCTTTGAAATACGCGTCAACACGAGTCCTCAAGTTACATTAATGTTACGTTTAATGTTTAGAACGTTTAGTAGTTTGTAACATAGTTTTAGTGCAATATCATGAATTGTAAAGGTTCAAGGGCTAAACGTGTGGTATGTGCTATTTGATAGCGGGAAGAGTTTGAGTTACCTCCTCTTGACATTTTATGATCATGTTGAAATGTTCTCCGATTCCGACAATGACGATTCTTTATCTTGTGGAGACATCGAATATGTTGAGGAAGTACATTCTGAGCTCGTCAGCTTTAGAAGAAGAGAATGATGAAGATGACGACAATGAAATTCAAGATGAAGCTCTTCGTGAGAAATTATCTAAACGTTTATCTTCTCATTTCTAAGATGCGAGGCATTGAATAAACCTCCGACTTCTCTCCTCTCCCCGTTTTGGATAGTGATTTTCTACCCGAGCTTGAAACTTTTCGATTTGAAGAGACGAGTAGTGGCAATCCCATTACTCATGCTGATAACTCTCTTCCGGATTACGAGTGCTTTCATTTTGAGATCAACTCTTTACCTATTACCGATAATCCGTCTCGTAACCCTCTTTTAGAGGCTGTCGATCGATTTCTTGCTACGGATGACTCGATACCGCCGGGTATTGAGAATGACGAGAATGATGTGCTTATTAATGATGATACTTTGAATTCCAATTCCAATTCAAATCTTTTTGATTCTCGTCCACCAGCGAAACCACCCGATGTTGATTTTGGATCCGGTTTGAATGTAGTTATTGATGGAGGGGTGGATGAGACTTATGATGTTTATGCTTTCACCATTCGTGTGTTTCACCCATTCTTTACTTATCCCATCATTTCTTCACTTTCCCACTCCTCCGCGAGTGAGGATGTTGTTTTTGATCCCGGCATCGTCGCTTTTCAAGCTGTGTGTTTCATTTGCTCCCCCAAGGACAAGTAAATTCGGGGCGAGTCTAAGCTACACGACTCGATAAAAAACAAGCGCTTCGTGGGAGGCACCCCATGCTTATCCTTTTTATTTTATTATCTAATAAGTAACGCGAGGAGGGCGACCTCTTCCAATCTTGTGTTTGCTTGGTTGTTTGTGTTTGTGCAGGATTTCCCCAATTCATGATGACTCTCGTGCTCGTGGATCGTCTCATCTCCACTCGAGTCCCATGTATTGCTGCTTGCTTGGAAATCCTATATCCAAATCTTATCGACTAATGGTATCTTTGGCATACTTAATAAACGGCCTTAGAATTATTAGGATTACCCTTACCTTGAAAACATTGAGGACAATGTTTATCTTTAGTCTGGGGGGGGGGGTGAATCTTCGATTTGATTGACCTAGCACTTTCACCATTGCTGTTTACTTACGCAACCCAGTTTTTCCTCAAAAACAAAAAAAATTGAAAAATTTTGAAAAATTCCAAAGAAAAAAAATGAAAAAAAGAAAAAATTAAAAAGTTACGCAAAAATAGAATAAAAAGTTTTGACACTGAGTTTGACTTTCCTACTAGGTAAGAGTGAGAATAAAAATTTTGACTTGATCCGGGCATGTTGAGCCCTAGCTTGTTCCCTTAACCAATGATGATCACAAAAGCTTTTGCTATTTTGTACACAAGGAGCTACTCTTCTGTCGGCTCCCGTACTTTACTTTATATATGCATGGCTTAAAATTATCGGCTAAGTATCCGCGGATCTCATTATTTGAGATTTTCAAAATGCGGAGAATGTGAAATGATAGAGTTTCTTTAGAAGTTAGATGCTAAGCATAGAGTAGTTGGATCTCTTTAAAGCTCATCGAAGGTACTCATGACTTTTTGTTCCCACAAAATTGCTTCACCCCATATCTGAACAAAATAATTAAAGATGTTAGGTTTAGCCGATGAGTAGTTCTTTATCTTCTTAAGAGAATCTTTGCTTGAAAAATTGGGTACACATCAAGGATACACCCCATTATCTCGAGTTGTATTGTATTGTATATCGTTGTATAAGCGTAGTACGCATGTGGTTTCGGAGCTACCCTAAAGCCCGTTATTCATAAAAGCTAAGGTGCTTTAAGACTTCGGATTGAGATCGGACCTTGGATCCTAGATTCCAACCCTAGCAGTTGGCGGTAGGTCTTGGATTGAAACCGTGAAGGTTCGGAGTTAAGAAGTTACTAAAGCAAAAAAAAAAGAAAAAAAAAAGAGAGAGAGAATAAGGATGTATGTTACTAAAGCAAAAAAAAATAAAAAAATAAAAATAAAATAAGAATAAGGATGTATGTTGAAGATTTATGGATAATGAGTTTAAGTGTTAAGACTAAGGTTGGTAGCACGTGAGGTGCATGCGAATGATCCTAGATCGGGCGCATGAGGTGCACGTGAAGGTACTCTCCAACTTATGTCTATTTTGATGTATTCCAAAGTCTTTGTATGTATCCAATATCCTTGATGTGGACCACATTTCTCGAGCAGACCTTCTTAAGAGAAGATCGACAACTACTTAGCGTATGAATTTGGTATCTTTATCGGACTTAAAAACTATGAAACGAGATGCTTATGAAGAAATTCATTTCTCTCACAAAAATAAAATAATGAGATACAAATATAGGAAAATGGGAGCAAGCGGTACACGAGTAACTTCCATGGGTAGCGTTAGCATCTAATTTGTAATTAAACAATGATCCGTTTTTACGCTTAGTTTGGGGGCTTGTGAAAAATCAGGGACGATGAATTTTATCCAATCGGTCACTTTTCTATGAATCGTGTTCTTACTCTATGACCCTTAATCGTTATTGAAAGATAATGAAAGTCAAGCACACCATCATAAGCTAAAGTAGTGTAATATAAGAAGTACATAGAATAAAATGGAAAACCGGGGCGTTTTAGGGAATAAATGATTTCGTATCTATCTTGAACGTTTTGCTACTTTTCAAAGTTAGTAAAGAGAGGTGTGAAATTATTTATCTCTAAGGCGTGGCGTGATTACATTGCGTGAGGACACGCAATACCTTAGTCTGGGGGATTTTGGTATGTGCTATTTTACACATACTCTTAACCTTAGTTTAAGTGTTAAGAAGACCAAAAACTAACGTTAAACGCCATAGATATCGTGTTTTTGTGTTTGTGATCGTGCAGGGAAGGATATTGCATAAATGGCAATAAAATCAACCAAAAAGCCCTAAAACAAGCACGAGAGGTGGAAAAGTGTCAAGAAGCCGAGTCAACGATGACATCTACTTAAGAAAAGCCCAAGACGACAAAGTTATTTCTTAAAAGCTCAAGAAGATGTTAGAAACACTTAATCGAAGTTGAAAGAGATTCATAAGGAAAAGCTTCCCAAATTCGAGCAAGTGATCGTATTTACATCTTTGAGGACCTTTGAAATACGCGTCAACACGAGTCCTCAAGTTACATTAATGTTACGTTTAATGTTTAGAACGTTTAGTAGTTTGTAACATAGTTTTAGTGCAATATCATGAATTGTAAAGGTTCAAGGGCTAAACGTGCAACATTGTCAAACATGTGCAAGCTCTTGACCTATAAATAGAAGCTTAAACCTCATTGTGAAGGTTGGTTAGTCTTTAGGTTAGATTTAGGAGTAGTGTAGATTTTATTTTTGTTAATGAAGTTTTGTTAAGCTTTTATTTTGCTTTCTCTCTCTACTCTCTCTCTAGATTTCTTGTTTAATCTTTACAAGTTTTGAGTCTTTGCTAATCTTTATTTACGTTATCTTAATCTTTCCTTTAAGCTTTTATAAGTTTTCTTGTCACCTTTGCATGTAAAATTTGATTCGAATATAAAAGCTCATGGGTTAGGGCTTGTTTTGTGTGTCGTTGGCTTCTCTATAGCTTATTTAGTGTTTAAAATTAGTTCTCTACTTAATTCTTATTGGTTTTCTAAGATTTAATCATTGGTTTTACGTTTATAAAAGTTCTAGCACGTTTCCTTTTCATCTTTGCGAGTTTGGTTTCTAAAAAGTTAGGGTTTAGCGAGTTTAAGAAAATGTTTGCGAGTATGATTCAAGGTTTCTGCGAGTATGGTTTATTTTTGGTCCTTAGCGAGTATGAAGTGTGGTTTTAGCGAGTATGTGTTCATTTATAGCGAGTATCATTTCATTTTGTTAGCGAGTATGTTACCTAGTTTGCGAGTATGTGTTTCTAATTAGCGAGTAAGGTTCATTTGTGTAGCGAGTATGAAACAGTTTCCAAGTATTGCGAGTATGACCTTAGGTTAGCGAGTATGGTACCCTATTTTGGAGTCTTGTTTTGCGAGTATGGTGCACATGTTTGCGAGTATGGTCTTATTTAGCGAGTATGATTCATTAGTTGCGAGTATGAACTTTAATTTTTGCAAGTATGGAATTTTTCTAAGTTCTTGCGAGTTTCATTTCTTCCTTTTGCCGAGTTAGGCATTGATTCACCTCATCGTCTCATCGAGTGAGGTTTTTATTTCTTTAAATCTAACGAAACTCTGTCGAAATTTTCTTAAAATCTTTTTAGTAACAATTTCTTATTAAAGTCTTATGTATTTGCGTTTTTAGTTTTAACCTTTATTTACGTTTAATGTTTTCGAGTCTTTTATGTTTCTTTCTTCGTTTAGTAAACTTTTATTTTCAAAAGCATTTTAATTTTCAAGTTCATTTCATTTTCCAAGTCAACTTTTATTTTCTTTACCGCTTTATGTTATTTAATATGAGTCTTGAGTAGTTTTAAACGTGTTTGCTTAGTGGTTCGAGTTTGTAAGCTAAGTGCGAATGTTAGAGGTCTATGATAAATAATCATTACGATTATTTGGACTTGTGATTCTATTATTCAAAGAACAAAAGCCGGAGAACAATTAAATCACTTGTCTAGGATTGTTATCTCTTCAACAGATTAATTGACAACTAATCTCGAGAAAGGAAAATAATTCGTCATAAACCATTAGCTCACACTTAGTGAACTTTCTCAAGTCGCTTTGCAAACATATTGTCTTTAAATTCGTTTACCGTTTTAATTACTTATCGCACTTTAATTCTTTTTTTTCTTTTAGTCACTTTATCACATGTTTCTTTACTTGCTTACTTACTTTATGTCATTTTACTGCTTTCCTTTACTTTAAACCGCTTTTTAATTGTCGTTGTAGTATAATCAAAACCAAATCATCTTTTAAACCTATTCATCTCACATATCTCACGATCTTGAGTGACGAGATCAGTTCAACCCTCGTTGGGACTACGACTCGAGGTTCTTAAGCTTAACCGCTTAATTCTGCCACGATCACATCACTAGGGCAGATGGTGCTCAAGTGTGGTTTGGTTTTGTACTTGGCTACCAGGAGGTCACAGGTTCGACCCCAACCACTGGCACTTTTCTCTTTTATTTTTCTTTTCTGTTTTTCTTTTTACCAAACTATTTTAACAACAAAAATACACAACTTTTACAAAAACAACATTTTTGAAACTTAAAAATAAGCAGATTTGGAGCTTATGACTCCAACAGTTGAACTTAAAAGCTAAAAAGGGTTTTAATTTTGGAAAAAACTACCACAGAAGCTGTATACTGAACACCAAAGGTTAAATAAGCTAAAAACAAGTTTATTATACTGGAAATAAGTTAGAACAACAAGAAAAGCAAATGGAATAAGCTGAAAATAACAAAATAAGCAAAATCAAAACACTGAACAACAAGCAGGCCTTGTGGGCTTATGCAGGACTGTTTTTAGCTAAGGGCAAGAGCTTGTAAACCGAAAATGAGCTTGGAAATAGCAAATTAGCTGAGAGAGCTTCTCAAAAAGCTAATAATCATAAGCTTATTCCCAAAGAAAAGCTCTACAAGAGCTTGTGAAGGTGACTTGTCCACACTGATGATTCAGTGTGGATAAGTTCACTGAGGCTCATTGAGGGCTTAAAATTTAGCATATGGACAAGCCCAAAAAGGAGATATAAGCACTTGAGCATGTACCTTGCCAGAAGGGCTTCTCAAATTACCAAATGTCACAAGCTAAAGCTACTTAATAAAGAATATGCAAGCTTAAGAGAAGTGGGCAAAAGCTGTGAGCAGGGGAACTGTTCTGAAAACAGGCTCAAATAAGCAACAAATTAAGCACTAAAACTAGATTAATAAAAATAACTAAAAATATGCTAGTGAAGACAAGCAGCCAAATAACATTATCCTAAAAGCACAAACCATGAAACTCAGTAATAAGACCTAGAGAAAATTCCAAAGTTTATTCAAAAACTTTTTTTTCTGAAAATTTTGACTTTTAAAGTAAAACTACAAAGTTGACTAAAGTGAAGTTTGATCCTAATATATTGAATGAGAGTGCAATAATAAGTTATTATAAGACTTAATTATGCTATGTTAACATCTAATACTCCTACATGATGGATTATGCTATCTAAAACCTTAACAGTGGATCAAAATTTGAGATTTAAGAACCATTTTGACTTTTGAACAATGGAGACTTGGTTTTTATGATTAATCTGAGTTATATGGACCTATTGTGATGTACATCAAACAAGAACAACACCACAAACACCCTCTATCACAGTTAATAAAGCAAATCCAAACACTCCTTTTTCAAACTGATTTTGAGATTTTCAAAACAAATAACTGATTTGAACCATGAAACTGATTATTTAAGGTTAAATTATGATGGTGTGAACTTATTTGAGCATAAAAGCATTACTGATAACAACTAAACACCATTAATCACCATTATTCACCATTATGCTAAAATGGCAGTGATGAGCAATATTGAGCAACTTGGTAAACTAATGAACACACATGATTTAATTCAACATATATCAACTTAAATACAGAAGATAAACATAAAAACACTAGAACTAAGTAGATTAACCTAAGCTATAGTAAAATGCAAGATAATTAGAAAAAGCTTACAAAACTGCAACCAAGCATGGAACTGAGAATCAAGAACCAAAATCACTACCTAAAGCCTCCCATGAGGCACTAATACCACAGCAATCCAAAATCAACTAGGCTCCTTGCTTCAGTCTTCTTTTTCCCTGATTTTTTATTTTTCCACCATTTTTAAGTATTTTTGGCATTTTAAGTGTAACTAAGTTTTAAGCTTTCAAAGCTTATAAAAGCTTAAGAGTGAGCTAAACTAACTTCAAATGATCCTAAAACCAGAACTTTTAACAACTTTAAAGTAAATTGAGGTTTTCAAAGAAAAACTTTGCATAAACTGAACATGGAATTAGAACTGAATTGAATGATTGAAATAAGTTAAATTACACTGAAAAACACTTAACAAAAAATCTTAAAGCTAAAAATTACACTTGTAAAGGAAAATTTAATAAAACGACATTCTAAAAACTAAACTAAACTATATTAGCTACTACTCTTCTTCCTTCTTTCTCTTTCTTCACTTATATGGTTCCTTGGGGGCCTCAGTAACTTTCCCACTTCTATGTGAGCCCTTGGATGGCTTAAATTGATCATGGCCGTTGAAAACCATTTTGGCGGGAAAACGGGTAAAGTGCAATTTGCACTGGTTAGGTGGTATTAGGTGTGGGTTTTTAATGCTGGGTGTACTGGGGGGAACAAGGAAGGTGAGAAGGTGGCTGGAGGTGAGGTTGGGGTGGACAAATCACCCTGGTTTTAAGGTTTTAGGTTAAAGGTGGATTAGGGGAGGGAAAAGGGAGGTTAGGGGCGAGTTTGACCGGGTCAACGAGGGGAGTTATAAAACGGGGTGGGTTAGTTTTGGGTTTATGGTTGGGCCTGGTGAGGAGAATTGGGCCAAAGGGTGTGTTTTGGTTTGTATGTTGGGTAAATAATAAGTAAAGGGTCCATTTGGTTTAAGTTAAAAGCACAAGGACCATAGTGTAATAATCTGAAACTTTAGGGACAGAAAATGAAACTTTTCCAAAGATACCATAAGGATCAAACTTGCCAAGCTTCAATAACCCGAGGACCATAGATGTGAATTTTCCAAAAATAAATACCCAGGGACCATTTTTGTAATTTTTCAAAAGTGGGGGGACCTTTTCTGCCATTTACCCAAAAATTCATTCAAGGACCAATTTTGATAACTTAAAATATTTCAGGGACCTTGAATGATAAAACTCCACATTTTTAAATTCCAGGGACTATTTTTGCCTATCTTTGAAAGTTGGGGGATTGAAACTGCCAATTATGCAAACTTTGTTCGTTTTTCATCTGTTTTTACTCATATTGCATCAAAAACATATAAAACACAATTTTGAAATATTTTCAGTATTTTGATGCATTTCTGAGTGTTTTTGTATGTTTTGCAATTCAGATTTTACCAAAAATGATGAGTGTTTGAGCACTCATCATTGTGCTAAAGTGAAAGCCGAGTACCAGAAACCGACAGGGTTACTTCAGCAACCGGAGAATCCACAGTGGAAATGGGATCGTATTACAATGGACTTTGTCACTAAACTTCCCAAGACATCAGGTGGTTATGATGCTATTTGGGTAATAGTAGACCGTCTCACCAAATCAGCTCACTTCATACCAATTAGAGAGACTTATTCCATGGATCAGCTCGCTAGAATTTATGTCAAGGAAATATTCTCGAGGCACGGCGCACCAGTTTCCATCATTTCCGACAGAGATAGTCGTTTTACTTCAAACTTTTGGCGATCATTACAAGATTCTTTTGGATCTAAGTTAGACATGAGCACTGCATAATTAGATTTTAGATGGCTAGATTTCTGATGAGTGCTCAAACACTCATCATTTTTGGTCAATTCTGAAACGCAAAACACCTGAAAACACGCAAAATCACATCAAAATGATGAAAATATCCAAGGATCGTGTTTTATGTGTCTCAAATGCAAAATGTTTAAAAACAAATGAAAAATAAGCAAAGTTTGCAGAATTGGCAGTTTTAGTCCCCCAACTTTCTAATTTTGGCAAAACTAGTCCCTGTAATTTGAACGTAATTTGAATGTGGCAGTTTTAGTCATTCCAAGGGTCGCTCCGTCGAATGGTTTTTAGTTGTCAAAATGTTCCTTGAAGAATTTTTGGGCAAGTTGGCAAAACAGGTCCCCTGAACTTTGGGTAATTACAAAAATGGTCCTTGGGTATTTAAAATGGAAAAATATGATTTTTTGGTCCTTTGTTATTTGGTATTTGGCAATCATTGGTCCTTGGAATACTTTGAAAAAGTGCATATTCAGGTCCTTCGGGTTGGTTTAATTACATTTGTTAGTCTTGTGTTAAATGACAACAACCCAAACGGTGCCTTGTTATTAACTCACCAATAACCAAACCAATCCAAAAACCCAATAAACTCCCCTGCCCAGCGTAGAACCCCAAATCCCGGCCCAAAATAAATAATTAAAAACACCCCAGTTCTTTTATTACTCTCCTCCACATTTTTATATAACTCCTTCCCAGTAAACATTTTGACTGCCTCCTTCCTTCCCCAACCCCACGTGAAAGCAAAACCAGTCACTCCACCCAATGCTTCCACCTCAATTACACTTCCTTGTTCCCCAACCCTATACTAACATTCCAAGACATTAAAGTCCCTAAAACCCTCCAAGGAACTTATAACTGCTCTAAATGACCTTTGGCGCCAAATTCCATCCAAACGGCAACGATTAAAGTCACTAATCCTATGGTTATATTGATGCTGGGAAAGGAACAAAGGACCCAGGAACCTAATCTGGCACCTATAAAGAAAGAGAAGGAAGGGCAGCTATCTACGTTTTTTTACTTAGTTTATTTTTATCGTTTTTGTAATTTTTATTATTTTCCAGTGTAATTTTCAGTTTCAAGTAATGTAGCAAGAGTTTTTAAGAGTAATTGGAACTTATTTCACCAAATTAATTCCAGTTGTTTTCATAAACTCTTTCAGTTTACTCACTTATTGTCTAGAAATTTTCAAATGTTATGATTGTGTTATTGTCTTACAAGCTTGAAGCTATGGACTTTTAGGGAGCACCTTAACCCTAGCAAAGCTCTCAAAGGCTTTTAGAAACTTGGTAAAAATCATTTAGGATAAAAAAAAGCAAAAATAAAAAAAAAAAATTTCAAGAATATTACAAGCAAAAAATGAAAAATCAGGTTTGAAGAGAGAAAAAGAAGCAGTTGCAGAGATGTTCCGATGGATATGGTTTAGAGCTCATGGGAGCATAGTTTTATGTTCTTGGTTCTGGTCCTATTCAGGTTCTAAGCTTGGTCCTTGTAAGCCAATTCTTGCATCCATTTTGAGCATATTATTTTGTTTCTAATCCATAGTTGTAATTTTTGCTTGAATTGTGTTTAAATTATGTTTACCTATTGTTAGTATGGAGTAAATTGAATGGTTTCTTAGTTTAAATTTTTCAGTAGCTTGGCAAATC
>LBNU01036280.1:99663-124949 GCA_014162995.1 Artemisia annua | reverse complement strand
CCTCAAGGTGTTAATAGATTGGCTAAAAAGAAAAAAGTGCAAAAATCAGCAACCTTTGCTGTTTAGTGCATAGCTTCTATTTAACATTTTAGCTTTTTAGCTATTTTCCAACTTTCCATTCTAAGCACCTGCTAATTTTATATTTTCTAGGTGGTTGCTGCCTACTTATGAATAGACTTTTTAGAAAAAATTTCAGATTTTTCTGTTGTCATTAGCTTACTTTATTAGGAATTTAAATTAGTTTAATAAAGTATCTAAATGTAATTAATTAATAATAAATTTAAGAAAAGCCAAAAATTGATTTCAGTCTTTATAATAGTTTTCATTCATATTTTAGATTTTCTTCCAATTAAAATTTTCATTTTTCCAAGTTATTTTCCTATTTATTTCATTTTTAGGTAATTTAAATTAGTAATTAATCTTAGTTAATTAATAATAATTAATTAAAAAGTCAAAAAATTATTTTTCTTTTTCTCAAAATTTTCTTTTATCATTTAGATTGTAAAAATATGTTTTTCATATCCTAGCCATTTTTAGATTTTCGTTTTCACTTTTATTTTTGTACGTGTACGTTTTTATAAACGTATACATATCTTTTAGATTTGTAAACGTTTACGTATTTCAGTGATCAATTGTAGTGTTTGCTTTTAAATTCCATTTGTAATCCCGTAGTTTAATTCTAATCAAATTCATTTTCCCATTCCCGTTTCATAAACGCTTGATCTCATATCCGTTCTTCGACACAATTCATACCTCACTGGGATTTAAACGACCCGGGAATATTTCTATACTCTCCTTGGTGCATTGAGCTCTTAGATTGTTGACTTCAGTTAACCAATTCCTTGGTTGATTTTTGTTAACCGTTTCTGAGCCAATCAATTTCGTGTAATTTAGAATTGAAGAACTAGGGTTTTCGAAAATTTCGTTCCTTATGAATAAATGTGTTTTAGGTAATGAAATCATAGGGCTTTTGTCTTTAAACGTCTTATAATCATGTCCCGATTACCTAATTACAACAGCTTACACGTTAGGATCGATTTCGACAAGTAGGGTTTAAGTCGATTTGGGTTTTTGTGTTTGGATGATGTTTTCGTTGATATTATTGGTGGGATTTGATTGTTTGTGTGTCTATGACATGTCTATGCCTGTTAATTGTACCAAAACATCCAATTGCATGTTCTAGATAATTAGGGTTCATGTTCATATTTGGGGTTTTTCGTTTGAGTGTTATTGAGCCTAATTAAACTGTCAAGATGTGTTCTATTATGTGTTAATTGATGTTATTGAGTGTTTTCACATCATGGTTTCTCATCAAACATGATCTAGATAAATCTTATGTCTCGTTGTCTTTCGAAATCTTTTATGTGTTGCCTATTTGTGATTCTAACTTATGTTTTTCACTCAATACACAGGCTTCATTCAAAAGATACAAGAAATTCTCACAAAAACGTACGACTTCAAAGATTTCAAAAAATTCTTGTATAAGAATTTTTCGAGAAAATTTTTCGAAATTTTTTCTCAAAAACTTTTTCGAGATCTTTCAAAATTTTTGAGATCTTCTCTCTTTCGAGAAAATCTTGGAAAATTTCGAAATATCTCATTAAAGTTTTCGAGAAAACACAATTTCGAGATCTTTTCAGACATTATCGAGAAAATGTGAACAGAAGTTTTTGAAATCTTTTGCTATGAATTTATCGAGAACTTTTGTGAACAGTGAATTATCGAGATCTTTTCAATGAAAAGTTATCGAGATCTTTTGCACAAAAGTTTTCGAAATCTTTGTTAGTGACAGTTCTTCGAGAACTTTGTTGGTCATATTGTCGAGATCATGTACATTATACTTATTGAGTATTCATATGTTTATAAATTTCGAAAACTTGTATCATGAATGAATTCTCATGTATATGTATATTGTGAGAACGTTAGTTTACTTGTGATTGTGTAGTGTTAATTAACATGTCACCATATAACTTATGTGCTGTAATCATCTATGTTTCATGTTAAATAATAATACCGTCACTAATCACACGTTAATTAACTGAACCATGATTGCATCAAGTATGTCTTTGAATATCAAACGTGAACTCGGACTAATGACTAACATATATGAATGTTTGATTTCATGACATGACACTTTCAGAACACAAATGGCTCAACAAGACGAATTAGTCCCACAACAACAACAGAACCTCCCACTACTTACACTTGGTGAATTCCTCCCTTCAGACTACGACGTCAAGTTTGACCAGAACAATCTTCGCATCGACTTCAACAAACTGAGCATACCAGATGACACATGCAAGATTGTCAAGAACATTCTTCTGGCTCATCCTTGCAAGCCACTGCTCACCAAATCAGCATCAGTACCAACCTTCTACATCCATCAGTTCTGGCATTCTGCTAAGGCCAACTTGGACGGACAGATCTTTCACTGTCAAGCTGGAACGCAAAGAATACAACATTGACTACGACACTCTTCGTGCAGCACTCATGCTACCAACTTATGATGAATATCATCCCATGCTGTCTGAACTGGAAATCCTGGACTACTTCATTGATCTTGGATATGACATTCCTGACAATGAATCACTCACACTCCTGTCAAAGTTCAATGTCAAATATCTGCCTCAACCATGGAGAACCTTCTACATGCTGATTGTCAGATCCATTTCAGGAAGAAGGAGTGGTCATGAGCATCCGAGGCTGGAACACATGCAAGTATTTTGGGGAATGATGACTATGACTCGGTTTAACTTTGCAGCACCAATAATGAGGGATATGCTTCATCACATTCACACGGATCGTGATAGAACAGTGATACCCTTCATCAGATTCACCAAACTACTTATAGCATACTTGATTGAGAAGACACTAGAATTCCTCAAGAGGTTGCTAGACAGGACTAAACCAAGAGAAGCAATGATTGAAGATCCAAAGATCTCCTTTGTCAAATCTATTAGGTTTACTCCAAGAAACAAAGGCATGAGAATTCCAGATCACTTCCTGGATGATGAGATCAGAAAGACTCAGAACTACAGAATCTATGATAAAGCATTCAAGGAAGAGAAAGTTGGTGTCACGGAGAAAGAAGATGAACCAGCTTCTATTGTTCGTACTCGAAGCAGAAGGGGTGCCAAATCTGGTAGCTCGAGCAGTACTACAACCTCCCATCAACCAAAGCCTGCTCAAAAGCCACCCACCAGATCAAAAAGGAAAGCTGCACCGAAGCAGATTCCTCGGGATGAATCGTCAGCTTCATCATCCGAAACGGAAACCGACTCTGAGTTTGGCACCGAATCTGATGACGAAGCAGACCATGTAAGAAGGTCAAGGGCTCCAGATGACCAAGAAGAAAAACTTGATGAAGTAGAAGAGTTTCCAGGGCTTGCACTGACTAAACAATTAAGCAAGGAAACTGTAGAGAAAGAACAAAGAAAAGGCACGGGAATTGCCATCATTGAACCAAGTGATGTTGCACATGATGAAGAAGCAGAAGATGAACCAACTGCAGAGCCACTGGTTGACAAGCGGAAACTCAAAAGTATCATCGTCGACACCAGGGCTGAAAAGAAGCAGGAGGAGAAAGACCTCAGGGAAGCTACGCTTCTAAGTCTTCAACATCCACAACCTCATCAGACACCGTTCAATCTTCAAGAACTCGAGGTTGGCTCAAGCAGCACTGTAGCTCCACAAACCGAAACCGTACAACATGACACAATAATGACGGAAGCTACACAGGAAGATGTTGAAAAAGAACAAACTGAGCTCATCACTCCAGAATTCGTTGCTCAAGTTCAATTTGAAGAAGAACTTAAGAAGAAGGAGGAAATACAGAGGAAAGCTAAAGAAGAGACGGATAGATTGCTTCGTGGACTCGATCAAGACGAAGAACACTTCGACACTGATGAACTCATCAACAGTCCTCCGCACTCATCTTCAAAGAATCCCCCGACTCCAAAAGAAACACCTCCAAGGGATCCCTCACCTCCTCCATCAGAACACGAGCACAAGTCATCTTCATCTTCATCATCACATCACTCACCACCACCACCAGCAAAGAAAACACCCAAAGACAAATCAGACAATAAGAAAAAGGGAGGCAAAGCAGCTTTGACAGCATCAAAGCGGATCAAGAAAGCTCTTGATTTAGCAAAGAAGAAAAAGAAGGAGACGCAATAGCCTACTGGAGATCTTCATGACCAAGTACAACTGCTCTCACAACAGGTCAAAACTTTGACGTCACAAGTCAAAGATCTTCAGGATGTGAGTGAACTTGTCAACAAAGCTCTACATGCCGACATGGACGGGATGATCAAAGAGTACACCACAGAATATCTCAACGACAACCTCGCTGCTATAGCTGAACCGGCTGTGTCTGCGCTTATCGAGCCGATTCGATCTAAGTTGAATACCAGGATCAAGCACAACATTGAAAGAATGCTTGAGTCAACTCCATTTTACCTTCGCACTAACAGGGATCCTCCACCACCGGAAGATCTATCTACTGAACAACTACAAACACTGTTAGCTGTCAAGCTCAGAAACAAGGAGGAAAAGATACCTGAAGAATCAACGATGTTCAAGGCACTTCAAGCCATTGCCTCAAAAGAATCTTGCAAGGAAGCTGCCGGTAAACTCAAACGACAAAGAAAAGATGATGATCCTGACTCAGATCCGAAAAGCAAGAAGTCAAAGAAGTCAGAAGCACCATCTTCATCAAAGCAGCCCCACAAGACTTCTAAGGCTCCTCCTTCTATACAAAGAGCTCCTGCATCCGGCACCGGACCAACACAATCAGAGGCACCATTCACACTTCAACCGTTTGATACTCAGGAAGAACCAGAAACAGCAATACCCGAATCAGAAATTCCTGAATTTCAAACCGGTCCATCGTCTCCAAAAGAGAAGAAGAAGTCATCAAAGTCAAAGAAACAGAAGAAAAAGACTCCTCAATTCTCTTGGCTAAATGTGGACGAAGCTCGTGACTCTGATTGGCTTACAACAATGATCAAAGCACAACCACCGCTTGAGACCGACGAACCATTACCGGGTAATACTTTGCAGATGACTCAGAGTATTATGTCAGGTTTACAAGTTGAAAGGTTGTCGAAGACTGAACTGAAGCGGATTAATCGTGAAGCAATGGACTTTCTCAAGAAGAGATCAGGGAACAAGGTAGAACTCGACTACCACATGGAGAACATAGCCTGTGCTTTATCTGGCTCGTTCGACTGGCTTAACCCTGAATCGAATGTCGATACTGAAACGAAGAAACCTTACTTCACAGACTGGACAAAACCACTACCTCTACTTGGGTTTCCTGAAAAACCTAAGATCCCCTACAGACGCTTCTTCAACAATGACTACCAATACCTTCAGCATGCACACGAGACCTCCAAAGAACGATATGCATCCTCACTCACACTTTCAATTCCAGCCGCCCGATATGAATTACCAGACATTGAAGAGCACGCACCAATCTACTGCAAAACAGTTGTCCAATACAACAGGGACGCTCTTCTAGGTATTCAACACTGGCCGGAAAAACGAAAGCTTGGCTACACTCACCGACTACATCTCAAGTCCAGTGAGAATGTGAAGCAACTGCTTCGTATCGTTGCCATACTGGAGATCGTGGAAGAGAAGAAATTCAACTACGCCTTCATGAAAGAAATAATCGTCAAGAGAACAGACGAGAAGAAGTACAAGTTTTGTGAAGCAGACTTCCCAGATTTGAACCTGAACGACATTGAAGATATGTATCTACTGAAAGTTCAAGGAAAGCTGCTCAACTTTGAACAAGACACACAGTACAACTTCATCGCATCTCTCCTACTTCACATCAGACGATTAATTGTTCAAGAAAGGGTGGAAGATCTTCAGCTGGGAGTAGAAAGTTATCAGAACACCATCAACCTTACTGCACCACAACTCCTGATTCCTGAAATCACTGGGATGTCACAATACTCTCTCGTACAACAACCGGCATTTGGAATCACATACCTCAACAGCAAAAACAATATTCATTTCATGCGGTTCGATGAGATTCCTAAGTTTTGTGATGTCACACTTCAACGAGTTCGTAATGGGCTAGCAGAAAGGTTGGAGGATGAAAAGAAAAGGCTGAAAGAGGGAAGACCAACGAGGTGGAAAGCTAATGGACGCCGAATGATCAGAAACTTTGTCCATACGATTGAAGAAAGGCTATATCGACGACAACAGATCAGAAGGTTGGAAAGCTATATCGGTGTTCGACCATCGTTTCCGGTCTTGACATTTCGCCGACCTGATCCAAAGTTCACAGTCTTCGATGCTTAGCTCAGCTCCCATACTTCTGGTACAAAAATTTCAATATGTTTATAATATTGTTTGATTTGTAATTATTAAGGCTTGTGCACACATAACAGTGTACAACCCGCACTTTGTAATGAAAGGACCCTGTGGTACGCATCAGTGCCACAATCCTAATATAAGGAGCGAAAGCTTCTTACTTTTGAGTAGATTTAATCAAACCTTTCAGTATTTTTCAAATCTGCTCAAAAGACAAGTATTACACCTCAATAAGTAATCACTTGTTGAGGGGGAGTACTTGAATCAAAACATCGTTCTTAAATCTTCAAATCTTGTTGATCTCTCCCCATAAGACTCAAAAAGGCATATTTTAATCAAAACCGTTTACAAAAACAACATTTGATATGCTATTTTTGAGGGGGAGAAAAAGAAAGTGATTAAAATATGATGTCAAAAAGTCTTATCTCGTACGAGCTCGACTCAGAATTGACCCACGAATTGACGAAACAACAAATGTCTGAATTCGAAAGGATTTATCCGATTAGAAAGTACCGTTTCGAGAAACTCTTTCTAGTTGTTTACTTTGACGGGTCTAACTTCCTTTTAGGAATGTTAACAACATCAAGTTAGTTATTAGGGCTAGTTATCACCTAAAAGCTGATAATGCATCCCTTTAACTAAGCAACGTAAACGTGTCCCTCGGGTACATGACTATTAAGAGTGGATCAATTCAAAAAGTGCCAACTCTTTCCACATATGCAAATTTCTGAAAATAATCATGAGCATATGTTGAGGGGGAGTATTTCATATAAAATCCAAAACCTCAAAGTGTTAACAAAAAGTTTTACACTCTTACACACTTTGAGAGATTTTCAATGATTTGGTTTAAAGGCATCAATAGGATAGTTATGGAGTTACAAGGTGACTAAGGATAGGAAAAACCGTCCTATGATCCGCCTAAACCGGAGGGATCTACCCAAGGACATCACCAATAGTTAGAAATTAGAAGTCCTTAGGTATGATATAACAAAAGGAGAAAAGAATGAAAGGAGAAAGAAGGGGTTGAAGAATTAAAAAGAAAATGAATGAAAAGGGTGAAAAGAAATAGCCCTCCATTTTATCAACCATAGGTCAGACACCGGGTTCAATTCATATGCTACTGGTCGTTGCTAAGGCGACACCGGTATTGAAGATAAAAGACGTCATGGACCCAGTGACGCAATGCACCTAAACCTTCTTAGCCACTCAGGCATCTCTCAAAAGATGTTTGTTTCATTCTCACGGGGAACCAGTGTAATCTATCGATCGTCTATTAGAGATGGTTGATATTGAAACAGGAGGCCCTCTGCCCCATGCCTCCGCATAGGAAACCAAATATGCACTTATCGAGTCTAGAGCCCGAGATAACATAAAAGATCTCTTAGGAACACAAAAATTCTTCTACACTAAGTGTCTTGCATCAATGGACACTAAGTGTAAATTATCGAGTCCTTCGCAGATCTCAGCAATCTGCCTTGAACGTTTATGAGGGATTTACTTAGGTATTTCTCGAATGATTGAACGGAAATCATGCCAGGGTCAACATCAAACATCCCTGACAGCAGGTCACTTCGGTGATTCCTTGTGGATTACGCTTAGTGTGTTCGATGGTTTCAAACGGTTTACAGTCGTGGGGTGATCTCCAGTGACTCACCTAATCGTGGGTGTGCATATGCATGTCTGTGTAAGCCCTCTAGGGGGTATCCGATTAGGAACGGCCTTGGTAAGGATTAGAAGGAGTCTTCACACTATGCTGTTGACAAATTCTAACTCCAAACCTGTAAGTACCGGATGTTTTATTGCTAACTGTTTCATTTCAGGTACAACAACCATCATGAACACCGGCTTCCACATGCTCATACTTACATCTCTGAAAGCTCTCATGAAAGATCGAAGCAACATGAATGCCAAAGGTAGATTCCATGCCAAAAGAATCTACAAAGTGATAAAGACAAACGATCTTAAGTGCAACACCGTCTAAAGAAGGATTCTACGTCAACACAAAGAATCTTCACATATGTAAAGAGAGCTCCTCACTTATGAAAGTTTCAACCATCAAAGATGTATGAGCATGTCGGAATGATGCAGATCCACTAGAGTCAAAGAAAGTGACGAATGGCAGATTACTACATCAGATTGATCACTATCACATCAACGACAAAGAACAATGAACACCCATTCTATCTGGGGAGATTGTTAAGAACTAAGAACGATGAATCATTTCTACATAATCATTTTTGAAGACGTCCAAAGCTATGAATGCTACAACTCAAGTGCAAAATAGAAGACGTCAAGCAACCTCAAATGACCGTGACTAACATCACTTCTTCAACAACCGATCCTTAGGGGGAGATTGTTAGAACCTAAGTTTTCAACGTTTAAGTCAAGTCTCGGTTATTTCATCATTTGTAATAGGTTGCTATGTTTATGTACGTTATTTAAGAGAGTCATGTAAACATGATAAGAGTCCAAACGTGTCCAATGGGCTCCAAGCCCATTCGTCTAGTAAAGGAAGGAGAGAGGGAGTGTTGCCCTAGCTCCTCTCCTATAAATAGGACCTCATGTATTCATTCTCTCTTGTTAGTTATTTCAATAACATAGTGAAACTCTTGCACTTTTATTCTTCTTATTTGATCTAATCAACCAAACTCTATTTCTCATCTCATTTCTACCAAATCTATACTTGTGTTTACAATATGGTGACCTAACAGGAACTAGACTAGGCTACGAATGATGACTTTAGAAATATCCAAGGGAATGAGTAGTTGGTCATTAGAGACGTTCGCGGAATGACTTCAATATTTGCAGTGAAATAATTGAATAGTCATGAGTTGTATTTGGGAATGAATTCAAGGGACTAAATCAAAGAACTCGAATTGTGATGAGATGACCTAAATATTTCCAAAGGAATATATATAAATAGTCATGAGTGGGTTAGGAATGGAATGTCAACGAAGTTGTTCAATAAGTATTCCATTTCGAAAGAGATGTTTTCTCATTGAACATCATAGTGACAGAGATGATGACGTATCATGAAGTGTTTAATGCACGAACTAGTCAAGGGGATTATGGTCAAGTCAATCTCTTCTTGTCGTGGCGCATCATGGAAATGTCATCATGAAGATATCAATGAGAGATTAGAGCTTGTTTCATCTATAGTGCTTATTTTCATGCCTTTCCAGCGTTTGCGTAATCGGCTTCGGTTGTGGAGACAGTAAGACTTGTTTGTTTCTTGATAAACCAAGAAGTTTAGAAACAACCTATGAAGGTACAAACATAACTTGTACATTATCAAACCACATAATCTCCCACACTATCAAAGTTAGTGCTAGATCATGATCTTTGCACTAAACTCCTTGGGATTGTGCACTTCCCAAATGTATAATGTCTTGAATATCAGATGACGTATTCAATCGTTTTCAATGTAAGAAGTTTTAGGACCTTCTTACAACGATCCTAAAGGTAGACATTAAACATGATTTCGGGCCTACTTGCCGAGTGATAGAGTAATCTACCATGTCCTAGAAACTAAGTATTATCCGTATTCTCACTATCTTCGTCTTCAGTGAGTTTTATCTCCACAGACAATATTTGTTAGTGAGGATGATTTTAGATAGGCTTTAGTTATATAAAAATCCCATATATATGTATCTATATATACGTTTATGTATATATTATTATGTTAGCACACAAGTTAGTACACTTAGCAATTACTATAGGATTCAAGAAATAATTATAATTCACTCCTCATGTTCTCCTAAATCTTGTCATGCATGATCTTAAGTCAATCATTGTACATTCTTGGACAAGACGAGTTCAATATAGTGACACACACATATATTTCAAACAATGAGAGAGTATGAATTTTATCTTCATGAAAAGTGTAGTATCCACCATTCACATGGTGTATTCATGTTTAAGACATGAAATGGTTTTTGAAATTAACAAGTCTTGGAGAATGTACTACATATATCTCCTTGTTAATTAAAACCATTAAGACAGCCACTTTTCATGTCCCTTAAACTAATACTAGCAAGGAAAGTTCTCAAGATAACTACATGCACAACTAATCACGTAGAGAGAGGGTTTTGAGAAAACTTACCTTGGCCTATGATGTTATCCTCATAATTATGCTTAGAGAGATGAGATCAAGCTTGAATTATCCATCACCATTAGTGCTTCCATTGAATAGATCTAGTTTCGGATTACAATTTGATTCTCACGCATGACTATCTAGTAATATAAGACTCAAACATTTGGTCCCCAATATCTCATGGGTCCAAAATTGTTAGTGTTGAACATCTCATGCATTTCATGCATTTGGTTTGGATGTTGGAATAAAGGACAAATTTCTCATGGTAGATAACTTTGTCGTCGACGGTTGATCCAAGTTACGGGATAGTTACTTGGATAACTTTGTCTTCTAAAGTTACCTCTCGGTAGAGGAGTTCTAGGCCGAGGTTTGGGAATATTTGTTTGTCTTGGTGGAGGAGTCCTTGATCTAGTATCGTGTTTTATAGATCCATCCACGGAGGTTGACACAGGTTAATAAAATCTTTTTTACTTCGTTTTTACTAGCTACAAGTATTTCAACATTATTAACTACTATGTGACTTGGTTTAGGACTTAGGTTATTTTTCAAGATTGACCCTGTTCTGACTTTGACAGGTGACGGATCCTCAGTACCACTAACTTTAGTAGTGCCGTTACCACTTTTAGTGGTGCCGTCATCTGCCAGATCAGATTCTCCAGATTTAACAAATTTAACTTGCTTAATTTCACTAGTAGATGCCTTGTTTGGGTCAAATCCTAAACCAGCTCCACTATATTGGCTATATTTAATATTATCTAACATGTCGTTAAGTGCCTTTGTTCCTTCCTCAAACTTAATGACTTTAACGGCATTTTCTTTGAGTTTTCATTTTCTATTTTAAGGTCTAAGCATGAATTACATCCAACATCTATTTGTTTATTCTTCTCAATTCATTTAAGTTGATCTCTTAGTTCTACTACTTGTAGTTCTAATTCATGCAAGGTTGCTTTTAGCATTTTGTTCCTAGTTATAATTTTAGTACTTACCTCACATAATTTATTATATTCGACATATAGCATATTATTATCAAAAATTGACGAATTATCATCACTATAATAAGAAGAGTCGGAATGTACCTCGTTAGAAGCTTGAGCCATGAGGCAAGTTTCGTCATTTGGCCTCTCCTCTTCTTCTTCACCGCTATCACTCCAAGAAACTCCTACAAAGGCTCTTTGGTTGTTTGATCTTGGTGGTTTAGGACATTCTCCAATAAGATGATTAGGATCTCCACATCCAAAACATTTCCTATCGCCCTTTCCTTTCTTATCTTCTTGGTTTTTAGTGAATGTCTTCCTTTCGTCACGAGATTTCCTAGTGGGTCTACCTCTACTTCTAAAGAACCACTTAAAGTTTCTAACCGCTAGTGCATACTCTTCATCTTCACTATCGTGACACGAGCTTTCCTCATCACTAGACTCTTTCTTAGCTTTTAATGCTAGAGACCTAACTTTCTCACTTTTGCCTTTGACAATATCGGAAACATTCTTGATTATCATTTCATGAACTTTCAAGTTTCCTATAAGATCATCAAGTGATAACCTCGCCAAGTTCTTTGATTCTTCTATGGCGGTGACCTTTGCTCTCCATTTGGGATGTAGAGCCCTTAGAAACTTCCTAACATAATTATTGCTAGAGTAACCTTCATCAAGAGATTTAAGACTAGTAATAATAGTATTAAATCTAGCAAATGCACTATCGATAGTTTCATCTTCCGGAATGGAAAATTGTTCATATTGTTGAACAAGAAGATCAATCTTGTTCTCTTTGACTTGACTATACCTTGATGGGTGACTAAAAGAGTTTTCCAAATTTCCTTTGCCGTATTGCACATACAAATTCTTTCAAACTCCTTTTTCGGCAAGGCGTTATAGATTACCATTTTAGCCTCATCATTTTTGGCTAATTTTCTTTTAAGCTCATCACTTTGTTGATCATAAGGAATAATTTTATCCTTTTTGGTTAAGGGATCTTTTTCAATAGGTTTAAAGTCACCATCGGTAATAACATGCCAAAGATCAATGCCTTTTGATTTCACATACGTTTCGAATCTTGTTTTCCAATAAATAAAACAATCGGTTTCAAAAAGTGGTGGTCTTTGCATAGATTGCCCTTCTTGATATTTGTCGAAATCCATTGATCGTTTCAAGTTTTAAAATACATTACACTTTAAAAACTTGCCAGACGTGGCTTCTGATACCAATTGTGGGAAACTAGAAGGGGGGTTGAATAGTTTACCGACTTGTTTTAATTAGTTTATAAAACTTTTGCTTTGTTAAAAACTTTAGATTCTAGTATATATGAATTTCAATCAACACCAATATGAACACAATACTAAGCTAATACAAATAATAAAGATATGTAAAAGAAGAAGATGGAAAGATCAAACCGAGACAACGAGATTTATAATGGTTCGGTCACGAAGCTCTTCTTTGCCCTACTCCACTCCTCGAGTACCACACTCGAGAGTTCTAAGCACTATATCAATAAAGCTCCCTTCAGGCGGAGAAAACCGTACAACGTCGCTTACGTTATTTTCCGACACTAAGCTAGATGTCGAGTACTAATCATAGCTAGTACCAATCTACCACGATCCACTTGATCCTTACTTCACTTAAGATCTACACGATCCTCACACTTTACACGATCCTCACACGATCAACACGATCCTCACAAGATTCACTCAATCCCACAACCTACTCTTGATCCACTTGATCAATACTAGATCACTCAACACTCAAGAGATCCTCAAGATCTCAACAAGATCACAATGACCAACACTCTAACTTATGAAACACTAAAACACTTGATGTATATCAAGATACAATCAAGTAGACTACTTGTAATGCAAGTGCACTACACTATGACACCAACACTTTGTATCTTCTTGATACTTTGTGTTCTTCTCTTGACTACTAGAGGAATGGAGATGATCCTTGATTGGATGAAGGAATCACTCTTTAAACAAAAGAAAACTAACTAATGATCAAAGAAGAGTTTGGATGAATGAGGATATGACTACAAAAAATTAAGTGTGTGAAAGGATGGCCAAAATCTGGGAAATGAAGTGATATTTATAGAATCTGAGAATTTGGCCGTTATAAAGGGACGGCACAAATAAATTGCACACGGTACCACTAAATTTAGTGGTACCGTGGTACCGTGCCAGACAAAAATGCTCTTTTTGTCTTTAGTGGCGAAATTTTATTTGGGGGAGTTTGGAGCTGGTTTGGGTGAAAAACTAGTTGTTGGGAATTTTGAAATTAATTTCCCAAGTTAAAACATTTCTTTATAATTAATAAATAATTTGTCAAGTGTATTTATGAAAAGAAAGTTTTTTCAAGCTAAAAATGTAAGGTTTAAAAACACAAATTAACTTCTTTGATCATTGGTCAGGTTGTAAATTTGTTTGTTCATACCTAGAGTGATTGACTAAGAAGTCGGATATATTGACTAAAAATTCGTTTACCTTAGTTTTGACGTAAGATGTTTTTACATTTTGTTATCATCAAAACATAGAGATATCGAAAGATGAGAATAATGTTTTTAGACATTATTTGCATCAACAGAGGAAAAGGAGGAGCGCCCTTTAATATCAAGTTCAAGACTACTGAGCTTGTTGTAGAGATCATCAAAAGAGAGGTAGTCAAGGCCACCCTTGGTTTTAAGTGTAATGCTGACTTGAGACCAAGAAGGAGGTAGGGCTCTTAAAAACTTTAAATTACAGTCTTCATTGTCAGGCTTGGCTTTCAGCTGATTCAGCTGACTCAGGATCTTTTGAAATCTGTCATAGCACTTGTGTAGACCTTCTTCCTCAGTTATTTTGAACTCCTGGAACTCCTGCTTAAGCATGGACTTCCTCATCCTCTTGGACTCATCATTACCCCCAAACCGTGCTTTGATAGCCTCCTAGATATCCTTGGCATCATCAAGGTAGTGAAAATCGCCCATATGATCATCCGGTATAGCTTGAAGCAAGATAGTTCTTGCCTTCTTTTCTCTCTGAACAGCAATCACCTCCTCAGCAGTTGTAGGGGCAAGAATGGTAATGTGACCATTAGGATCTTTCCCAGTCTTTTTCAAGCTATTGCCTTTGAGGACCACATTCCATTGATTGTAATCAGTGTTGGTGATCCAATTCTGCATCTTCATTGCCCAAATCTCATATTTATCCTTCTTGAGATAAGGGAACTTTGCATTGCTGCTGGTGAGGGTAAGCTGTTGAAAGGAAGCTGCTGATGTGTTGGGTCTTTGATTAACTTCTTTTGCATCTGAGTGAACTGACATGGTTGTAAGGTGTTAGAAAGATGTGTTGAAGTGAAGAAAGTGAGTTCTTAGTACACAGAGATCCCCCCGAGGCTCTGATACCACTTATTGAAACTTAGACCTTGATAGATCTTAGAGCCTGTGGATCGTCAATATGTCAATGTAATCAAGAGCACACTAATAGAGAATCTCTAAACAACATGTATCCAAGCGGAAATTAAACACATGACTAAGAACAAATAACTAAAAAGTCTTTGATCCTCTATGGATCTTTTATTAATCACTAATGATTGTTTTTGAACTCGTACATAATTCATTGGCCTTGGGTTCCTTTTATACTACAAGAAACCCTAAACCTTCTTACAAGAAACGAATAAACATAAAACTATGAAAGATATTCTACATATCTTGTCCTAAAATAAACAAATTCTATCCATACTATAACATTCCTACGTATTCACTAAATCAACAGGAACTATATGTCCGCAGGATTCATAATCAGCAGAAACCACTATGGCGTCAGCAGAATCCTGTCAGCAGGAATCAATAATTCCTAAGACAGGGAAAGCAATGCGTTGGCTGAATTTCGAACTCGACAAACCTCTTACCAGTTGGGTTGAACTTAAAATAAAGTTTTTGGAAAATTTTAGCCCAGAATTCACCTGTTGGTTGAAATCTAAGTTTCTTTTCCACGAAAAGATGAACCCGTCACTGAAAAACGAACTCTGGAGTTACTGGAGAACAGGGAATGATGAAGAGGAGATAGACAACAAGGAGGGTGAACTGTTTAGAATTGAAACAAACTTGTTTGATTATGAAACCCCTCTATTCAAGGAGTTTAACGAATTTAACTATTTGTTAAAAGTTGATACCGATGTGCTCACTGGTGACTTACCTGGATTCAAAACTTTTGATGCATTCAAGAATACTTGGTTATATGAATGGAATGATCAAATTCCATGGGTCTCCAATAAATCAGTCTTTTACGATGAACTAGTGCATAGTTGCGAGCCCATTCGTTTCAAGGACGGAACTTGTCAATGGCCAAGCTGTGATTGNATTCAAAACTTTTGATGCATTCAAGAATACTTGGTTATATGAATGGAATGATCAAATTCCATGGGTCTCCAATAAATCAGTCTTTTACGATGAACTAGTGCATAGTTGCGAGCCCATTCGTTTCAAGGACGGAACTTGTCAATGGCCAAGCTGTGATTGAAGGAATGATAGAATCTGTAATGGGGGCAATTTAATTGGCATGACACAGAACAGAAATGATATAAGCTTTGCAGATTACAGTTGGTATGACTTGGTTGAAGATGGTAAAAGGAAAAACGAAGACTTGCAAGAGAAAGCAAGAATCGAAGGTCTTAAAGAGCTTCGCGAAACTAAAGAATGACGTTTTTGGAATGAGTGCATAGGAGCTTCGATGATTATACAAAGCTGGACCGAAGATTACAATGGAAACTTCAAAAAGAATGGGAAAAACTTCAGAGCGATTATGAATCAAGTAGTGAGGATAGTTACCACCCTATTGAAGATGTTGAGGATGACCTTCAAGAATCTATTAAAGAAAGTGATAACAAACTCACAGACGGACTTGAGGACTATCTGGTTTGTAATCAAGAATCTAACTTTGTCAACGAGAAAATTGAATCACTCAAGAAACGAAAATGTGAACTTCTCGGGATACCATATCAAGAGCCTCAATCATTTACCACTGAAAAATTTGAGGTAATTAAGTACTCCTTCGGACATTCGGAAGAATATGCAGCTATCAAGATTACCGAATTCAATGAGCTTACCCAAACCGAAGAGAATGTTACACAAGTTTANCAGACGGACTTGAGGACTATCTGGTTTGTAATCAAGAATCTAACTTTGTCAACGAGAAAATTGAATCACTCAAGAAACGAAAATGTGAACTTCTCGGGATACCATATCAAGAGCCTCAATCATTTACCACTGAAAAATTTGAGGTAATTAAGTACTCCTTCGGACATTCGGAAGAATATGCAGCTATCAAGATTACCGAATTCAATGAGCTTACCCAAACCGAAGAGAATGTTACACAAGTTTATTACGACATCTTTCGAATTAAGGAAGAAGGATGGCACGTGACAAAAACAAAATAGGAGCTGAACGTGAGTCTAACTAGAAGACTCTGGAATAAAGATAAGTGCTGACCAAGAGACAACTCGGAACTTTTTATCTTATTTTTCTGTTTGAGTCGAGTTTGTCAGACCTGCAGAAGATACGGCGCATCTCCATCATGGAATGCGGCGTATCATCTGCACTGGTCATATCATTTTTATTTTTCTTCATTTTTTTTTTAATTTTTAGACTTTAAAAAATTCTGTTAGTTTATTTAATGCGGCGCATCCTTGGTTAAGGATACGATGCATCTTTTATTCTGACTCGTATTAATTCCAGGCTCGATACGGCGCATCCTCTTCCATAGGATGCGGCGTATCGACTGACCTGATGATTTTAAATTTTTAATTTTTAGGTTTTATTTTCTAACTACTAATGTATTATGAAAGTTTGAACCTTCTTAACTCAGGTGTGTTAAAGCCTAGGTGGTATTATAGATTCCTGCACTTTTGTGGAAACATTAATCATGAAGCTTAAACGTTCTCATCCACAAGAAAGTTGATTTTTGCTCATAAACGCAATGAAGGATCATTCCGAGCAAATATCAGGGAACTTTCTACGTTCTAATTCTTTTATTTTCTAATTTTTAACCTTTGACACAAACAACGAGGACGTTGTTTAACTTAAGTGGGGGGATGGAGAATTAGAACACTTACTTGTCCTAAACTTTTCAAAATATGCTTAAAATACGCTTAATATATCAAAATTAAAAAAATAAATAAATAAAAAAAAAATAAAAAAAATAAAAATTAGCATGTTTTTTTTAAGTCTAAATTACATAACCGCACACATAACCTTATTTCCTCCAAAAAACAAAACTTTAGTGTGCCGGTGACTTGTAAACTTTAGAACTTGGCTTGTATACTATTCGAGACCACCATAATGAGTATTATCGATATAATTGGAGTGACTTGTCTAACTTGGTAAATTTCTAGGATTACACCTAAAAAGCCTTTATATGTTATGTGATATTAACTAACTACATTGGTTAGTTAACCCCCGTATAAACCCTTTTGTTTACTCTCACTTTTAGAGTAAGATACCCCTAGAAAAACCCTCAGAGCCATTCCTTTCGTTTCTTACACCTTTGTTAAAAATGTTTTGTTACACCCTTACACCTTAGCCTACCCTATAGATTAAAATCCGTGGTTAGTTACTTTTGGCAAAGTGTGTTTCCTTACATTACCTGTGTTCGCGTGCGTAATTCGTTATCTTTGGTTAGGTCAGGAATTGCACAATGAAATTGGAGTGAAAGTACATATTATATATTTTTAGTTTATTTTTCATGTGTTTACTACTTTCACTATTACAGTTATTTCTGAAAGTTATGAAAAGTATGGAAAAACTATCCGAAAAAATCGTGATAGAAAAAGTTGTGAAATTTTACACATAAAAAAAATCGAAAAAATNAATGAAATTGGAGTGAAAGTACATATTATATATTTTTAGTTTATTTTTCATGTGTTTACTACTTTCACTATTACAGTTATTTCTGAAAGTTATGAAAAGTATGGAAAAACTATCCGAAAAAATCGTGATAGAAAAAGTTGTGAAATTTTACACATAAAAAAAATCGAAAAAATAGAAAAGAAAAAAAAAAGAGAAGAAGTTGCAAGTTTGTTTAACCAACTTATGTAAAGTTTTGTATTAAGTGGTGGACATCACCACTATTTGTTGTTGTATTATACTTATGGATTGAATTGGAGTTGGCCGTTATGGGAACGCCAACTAAAGATTATTCTTTGTTTAAGATTTTATTGAGTATAATTCGTGTCTGCCTAAAGCGTGAGTTACATGAGTCAAAAGCGTGAGTTATTCAATGATATGAGTCTTATTCATGGGACGGTTGGGAAAGTAATTAACCACACTTAGGATTTTAATTTATTTGTTTGTTTATTTTTTATTTTTCACCAATTTACATCCTAAATGTTATCCCTACCCAACCGTATTGTTATATTCGTTGTTAGCTTTCGAGCATCTGCATATGATGATGGCTAAGTATGAATTTTAAATGTATGAATAAGGTAGTGACCATCTGAGTATTAGATTAATTGATTAACGCGCTAGCGATCTAGTGTGTGACTTGGTGACCATCCATTATGCAAATAACGCCCCAGCGATCCGAGAAGTGCACTAGTGGCCATCCGTTAGTTGAAGCGTCGAAGACTCGCGCTAGCAATCTACTAAGTTTATGCAGGAGATGTTTGAACGAAGCTAGGTTTAACCCTTAAACCTCAAAACCCTTTTTACCGCTTTAGACTTGTTACTCCTTAGCTTTAGTGGGGGAGATGCGCATACATGTCAAGCTTATGATGGAATATTCGTCACAACTAAGCAACTAAACGATTTAGAATTGTTTTATATTGAAAAATTATTTTGTTTCTAACTCGTTAAGTGTTTGGCTGTGTTATTATGATAAGACGAATACGTGCATTAACTATAAAAATAAATCCTAATACCTTTTAGGATACATTTTCATAAGTAAAATCTAAGGTTTACTTGGGGACAAGTAAAGTTCAAGTGGGGGGATATTTGATGAACTTAAATAAGTACATATTATTATCATCATTTATCCTATTTATTTGACTTGTTTTACTTTATTATGTATGAGAATCGTTACTTTAATGTTTACATCAGTGATTCTCAGGTAAAAATAGGTAATAGGTGAAACTTGGCGATTTTGGACTAATTCTAGTGCAAAACGAGCAAGATGTCAAAAGTCTACTGAAATCCAGAAGATGCGCCGTATCTCTCTCAACAGATATGCCACAATATCATACTTAGATGAATTCGAAGACCATTGCCTGACTTTGAAGAATGCGCCGCATGGAATTCTACCATGCGCCGCTTTTGAAACTTTGGTCAACGAAGAAGATCAAGCTTGTTCTACTCCAGATACGCCGCATTATACTTCTGACTTACTGCGTATCACTATCAAGACTTCACCAGATACAATCCAAGACACTGAAGGACATGCGCCGCATAAAGATTCAAGTTATGCCGCTTCTGAAGACGATGTATGAATATTCCAGAATATATTAATCTTGGACCTCATGCGAAGTTATGTACATGCGCCGCATCTGCTCATTACAAGCGCCGCATCGTACCCTAAGACAGAAACTATGAATACCCCAAGACCTAGACGAATTTGGTGTGCAACAAAACCTTAAGGAGCCGAGTTCAGTCAAAGAAGCAACACAAGACACACCCCAAACGAAGATATTAGAGCTGTAAGAAGGTCCTGCATGTATTTAATTCNCATGCGCCGCATAAAGATTCAAGTTATGCCGCTTCTGAAGACGATGTATGAATATTCCAGAATATATTAATCTTGGACCTCATGCGAAGTTATGTACATGCGCCGCATCTGCTCATTACAAGCGCCGCATCGTACCCTAAGACAGAAACTATGAATACCCCAAGACCTAGACGAATTTGGTGTGCAACAAAACCTTAAGGAGCCGAGTTCAGTCAAAGAAGCAACACAAGACACACCCCAAACGAAGATATTAGAGCTGTAAGAAGGTCCTGCATGTATTTAATTCATTAAGTAGTTTTGTTTTATTGTAATAGTACACTTTAATTCATCAGGATAGATGGGCATATGTATGTGACTACGGAAAATCATGCATACCTCTTAAAAGTGCTTTCCCATCAATTAAAGTTTATATGATGATGTCTTTGGTGACTTATATTAGTGCTTTGATAACCTCTGTGTCTAGCTGAGCTTTGCGTTGGGCCGCCATACCCCTTCCTCGCCTATTTTATCTGACGTCTTTGGATGAATAGGATAGACATAAGTAATCATTAAGGGTAGACCCACCGATGTGATTAGAGCTAACGAGAAAGATTTAATTACATACACTTCATATAAAACTAGCAATAAAACAAGTGACAAGCTACTTAATTATCAGGACAGGTCTTCTTATAGTTTCTATTATCTATCTGTGTACGTGTATGCTACTCGCTGATTCGTGCTCATTAGTTTAACTTACTGTTTAATAAAACCAATATGTGCCAGTCTCTCAGGCTAAACCCCCTTTGCGTTAGATTAGGCTGTAAAACTAACTTAGGATATTAAAATACTGATTAGTTTTATTATATAAATCGTTCCACTCTTAGTGATTGACACTCTACTTACCATTATATACAAACTGACCGGGTACACTGCTCGTTAAGTGTGTGTTATTGATAAGTCAGCTAAATATAAATTTAAAACTTGAGTAGGCATTAACACTGCTAAACCGCAATGACACATCACACGCATCAGGTCCCCAATATTTCATGGGTCCAAAGTTGTTAGTGTTAAACATCCTATGCATTATTTGCATTTGACTAGGATGTTGGAAAGGAGGACAAATTTCCCAGGGCAAGAACTTTTTCGTTGAAAGTTATTCCAAGTTGTCGGATTATTTGAATAACTTTGTCTTCTAAAGTTACTTCTCGGTTGAGGAGTCCTTGACCGAGGTTTAGGCAAATTTGCTTTTCGAGGTGGAGGAGTCTTTGATCTAAGGTTAGGTTTTACAAAACCAAGTCCGGGTGTTGACAATGGTTTGTAGGCACTTTTGGATTCCTTTTTATTAACCAAAGGTACTTCAACTATGTTAACCACTTTGTGATTTAGTTCAGGACTTAAATTGTTTCTTATACTTGACTCTGTTCTGTCCTTTTCACCACACGGTATCACGGTACCACTAATATTAGTGGCCGTCTGTACCTTTAGTGGTGTCGTCCACTGTTTCGACAGAACTCGAAGGCTTACAAAATTTACTTGTTTTGTTCCACTTGTTGAAGCTTCATTTGCACTTAGGTTCGTATCGACATGCTCACTATATCTTGTTTTGGTTAACTTGTTGTCGGGCGTTTTAGCTTCTTTTTCAAACTTAATGATTTTTAATGCATTATTTTCCTTCGACTAGGATTTCACCTTTCCTCTCTACTCCAAGATCGTGACATGTCTCGCAACTAACACCCCAACCTTTTCTTTTATCAAGTCTTTTTATTTGATCTTTTAGTTCTAAGATTTCTTTTTCTAGTTTGTGTAATGTTGCTTTTAATGTTTTGTTTCTAGTAATAATTTTATAGTTTACCTTACATAATTTATTATATTCATCATATAGCTAGCTATCATTTATAGACGAATTATCATCACTATAGTAAGAAGAGTCGGAGTGTACCTCATTTGAAGCTTGAGCCATAAGACATGTTTCGTCGTTGGGCTTATTCTCCTCATTTTCATCACTATCACTCCAAGACCCTCCTACTGAGGCTCTTTGGTTGTTGTTTCTTGGTGGCTTAGGACAATCTCCAATGAGGTGATTTGGATCTCCACATCTAAAGCATTTTCTATCATTTTTCCTTTCTTATCGTCTCGGTTCTTTGAGAGAGTTTTCTTCTCATCACGAGGTTATCTAACGAATCTACCCTTTCTTCTAAAGAATTTTTTAGAGTCTCTAACCGCTAATGCATACTCTTCATCCTCACTATCGAAATTAGAGCTTTCTTCATCACTAGACTCTTTCTTAGCTTTCAATGCTAGAGATTTAACTCTTTCACTTTTGCCTTTGACTATGTCGGAGTCTTTCTTGATTATCATTTCATGAACTTTCAAGTTTCCTATGAGTTCATCAAGTGATAATGTCGCTAAGTTCTTTCACTCTTCAATGGTGATGACCTTTGCTCTCCATTTGGGATGTAGAGCCCTAAGAAACTTCCTAACATAGTTCTCGCTAGAATAACCTTCAGCAAGAGCTTTAAGACTAGTAATAATAGTATTAAATCTAGCAAAAGCACCATCTATGGTTTCATCTTCTGGAATGGAAAATTGTTCATATTGTTGAACAAGAAGATCAATCTTGTACTCTTTGACTTGATTATTACCTTGATCAGTGACTAACAAATTTTTCCAAATTTCCTTTGCCGTATTGTACATAAAAATTCTTTCAAATTCCTTTTTCGGCAAAGCATTGTAAATTACCATTTTAGCCTCGTCATTTTTGGCTAGTTTTCTTTTAAGATTATCACTTTGTTGATCATAAGGAATAATTTGACCCTTTTCAATAGGTTTAAAGTCACCCTCGGTAATAACATGCCAAAGATCAATGTCTTTTGATTTCACATACGTTTCGAATCTTGTTTTCCAATAAATAAAACAATCGGTTTCAAAAAGTGGTGGTCTTTGCATAGATTCCCCTTCTTGATATTTGTCGAAATCCATTGATTGATTCAAGTTTTAAAATACAATTTACTTAAAAAATTTTCCTGGCGTGGCTCTTATACCAATTGTAGAAAACTAGAAGGGGGGTTGAATAGTTTACCGACTCGCTTTCTTTATTTATAAAAATTACTTTGTGAAAAACTTAGATTCAAATGTGGATGAAATCAATCAACACCAATATGAACACAACACTATGCTAACACAATCAAACAATAAATATATGTAGAAAAGAGATGGTAGGATCAAACCGAGACAATGAGATTTATAGTGGTTCAGTCACGAAGCTCTTCTTCGCCCTACTCCACTCCCCGAATACCACACTCGAGAGTTCTAAGCACTATGTCAACAAAGCTCCCTTCAGGCGGAGAAAACCATACAACGTCGCTTACGTTATTTTCCGACACTAAGCTAGATGTCGAGTACTAATCTTAGCTAGTACCAATCTACCACGATNCGAAGCTCTTCTTCGCCCTACTCCACTCCCCGAATACCACACTCGAGAGTTCTAAGCACTATGTCAACAAAGCTCCCTTCAGGCGGAGAAAACCATACAACGTCGCTTACGTTATTTTCCGACACTAAGCTAGATGTCGAGTACTAATCTTAGCTAGTACCAATCTACCACGATCCACTTGATCCTAACTTCTTACATGATCTACACGATCCTTACTAATCACATGATTCAAACGATCCTCACACGATACTCTTGATCCTCTTGATCAACACACAAGCTACTAGAGATCCCCAAGATCTTAACAAGATCACAATGATCAACACAAGACAACAACAAAATACTATGACACTTGATGTGTGTCAAGATACAATCAAGTTAACACCTAGTAATGCAAGTGCACTACACAAAGACTCTAACACCTTGTATCTTCTTGATACTTTGTGTTCTTCTCTTGACTAGTAGAGGAATGTAGGTGATCTTTGGTTGGATGAAATGATCACTCTTTAAACAAAAGAAAACTAACTAATGATCAAAGGAATGTGATGCGCGTGGATTGCAACACGCACTACGTTTTACCTCTCGAGGGATCTCGAGAAGCTTGCAATCCCCACCAGGCAGTGTACCTGACCGATGTAGTATAGTGAAGTGGCAAGTACCGGGGGATTGATCGTTCTCTCACAGGGAATAGTGTTCGTTAGGCTAAAAACTACTCTAATCTAGGTCTAAGGGTGGAGGAGGATTCTTTTTGTATTTTTATGTTTTATGAAAGCAGTAAATCTCTTGTTTTGGAGGATAGGCGGAATTAGTTGGCTCAGTCAACATAACCCAAATTATCTACTTCTAAGCTACTTATATTTTTTGTATTTTTTTGTTTTAGAGAAAATACAGTGGGTGGAGAATCACCGTGTTTACTTAAGATTTCATTACTCCCTATGACCTATCTTTTACCATGAATGACTAGTATGTTGAAGGTTTGCTTGGATGACGGGGTGTATTCCTATACAAGTCGTAGGGAGTGCGTTCAATTCCCTAGACTCTATAAGTTCCTCCTTAAAAACTCTATGACGATACGTCAGCATCCAATCATGGAGCTCACCAATAGCAACCTATGCATGAAATAATACTACCTTGAAACAATAACGCACCATAATGATGGTCACGTTTCTAAGACGTTCAAGGCATGTTACCTATATAGGGAGATTACCAGTTTTCCTTAGTTCTAACGTAGAATGAAACATTCACCCAAATACAATCACAGCATACACATCACATGATAATCAATATATGATTTTTTATTTTTTAGGTTTCTTAGATCTAAGCAAACACAAAGTAATAGCCTAAGCATGATTAAAAGAAAAGACAAGCACAAATATATAATCACAACAATCTACATAGACATATTAGTATGGCATAAGATATCTTCAATTGAACATGCAAGTTGGAAGGTTTGGATACCCTCCCAAGGTCTGTAAAACTCGTAACTAGGGTTTTGGTCCCAAGTTCTCCACTCTAAAATTTTTATCCTCTAAAAAAGAAAAACGTTATCTATATAATATAGATTTTGCGGGCTGACTGGCGGTCAACCCATAAGGTGACGTCGTCAGAACGCCGATTAGGGTTTATCAGACGGCCTTCCTTGACATGATCAATAATTGCTGGTTCCAGATCTGACGCCTTGGTTTACGTTGCGTCACCAAGTTTGCACTACGAACTCTCTGGCCGTCACGAGTATTTTTCATATTCTGGACTTCACATTGATTCCTGGAGGCCGTCAT
>LBNU01036280.1:88877-99655 GCA_014162995.1 Artemisia annua | reverse complement strand
ACTTCACTTGTTCCTGACGGCGTCATCTTGTATAGAGTAACGGCGTCACCTTCTGTAATCTTCAAGGTCTTTTGAGTTTTTTGTTGTTTTTCGCACTTTTTCACTCCGAAAACGCCCGAAAATGCTTCTTTTGTGATTTTCCCTTCAAAAGTACCTAAAATGAGAAAAGAAACGACTTTGGGTGAAATCCAAACTAAAAACATACGAATTAGGACTCAAACCGACCCCTAAAAACGTAACATTTTTCGTCTCATCAGAATGTAAGTGTGTTAGGAGTATATAACTCAGAAAGTTTTGTGTGAAAAAGGATGATCAAAATCTGGGAAATGAAGTGGTATTTATAGAATCTGGAAATCTGACCGTTATAGGGGGACGACACCACTAATTGTCACACGGTACCACTAAATTTAGTGGTACCGTGGTACCGTAGCAGACAAAGATGCTCCATTTTTTGTCTTTAGTGGTGAAAATTTGTTTGGGAGAATTTGGAGCTGATTTGAAAAAAATATAGCTGTTGGGGATTAATTTGAAATGAATTTCCAAATAAAATATTTCTTTATAGTAAAATATATTTTTGAAAAGAAAGTTTTTTCAAGCTAAAAATGTGAAGCTCAAAACACAAATTTCATCATTTGTCAAGTTGTAAATTTGTTTGTTCATACCTAGAGTGATTAGTGTAGAAATCGGATATATCGACTAAGAACTTGTTTACGTTAGTTTTGACGTAAGATGTTTTCACACTTTGTTGTCATCAAAACATAGAGATATCAAAAGATGAGAATAGCGTTTTTAGACATTATTTGCATCAACATGAACTACACATGATGTTTGGTCACATTGAGTTTCTCATTCCTCAACAAAATGTGCAACCAACTCCCCTTGCTTCCATGCCACCATCGACAACACCTTCGGCTCCACCTTCATCCTCACCATCATCCACTCCACCATCTAACTAGATGTTTATAAATGTCTAGTTCAAGAATAATTAAGTGGATGTTATGTTTTGGACCAAGCATGCAATGGGAGATGACTTGTAGTATTAGTGGATGACCTTTGTTGTAGTCTAATGTTGCTTTATCTATATCTAATGATTCTTATTGTATGTGTTTCATGCTTGAAATGAATGATTTGTTATGCTTTGAGTTATGATAATATGTTTTGATATTGGTCATAGTTAAACTTGAAAATGGACTAAAACTATTTAACCTTAAAAGTGGGAAGTTACTTAAATTACAACACATCTACCAACCAGGACGCCTACTGCCGGCGGTCCTTTGAAAATGGTCCTCCATCAATAAGGGACCGTCCCCCTATTTACGGGACCATCCCCAGTAGAGCTTACTTTCAGATCTTACCTTTTGTTTTTCTATCTGATTCATGCTCTATATAATTTATTTCACATCCATATCCATCCTACTTTTTCCTTATTTTCATATATATATGCATGTGCTTTGCTCTAACTTGGTTTTGTAGCACATCACCATAGCTCGATTCCCCGCTGCCCTCATTAAGGGGGAGCACTTAGCTGGGGAGCTTGTATTCCGTCAACAACGACGATGCCCTTTCAAAGATGCGTGTGTTTCATCTCCTCAACACCAACGACACCTTTTTGATTCTACAAAAAGGGGGAGAAGTAACGGGAAAACTCATTAAAAATTTATCAACGCATAATTTTATAGTTTATATTTTGTAATCATCAAAAGAGGGAGATTGTTAATACAAATAATGTCAAAAACGTTATTCGCATTATTCGATCTTCTTGTGTTTTGATAATCACAAAATATAAAGACATGTTACGTAAAGTTACGGTTAATAAGTTTTTAATCAAGGAAACTCGTTTCTTCTATGTAGCTACTACAATGTCACTTTAGGTATGAACAAACTTTATACTGTCATTAGTTTGGTGATCAAAGAAGTTTATTTTCTTACAAACTTACATTTTAAAGTTAGACAAAACATTTTTACAAAAGTATTTTTTTCTTTTTAAAGAAATGTAAAGACTTGGATCGGGTGATGATCCAAGTGAGTCATGTGTGAAGTCTTGGTTCGGGTGAAGAACTAAGTGAGTCAAGTGTGTGAAGGCTTGGTTCGGGTGAAGAACCGAGTGTGTCTAAGTGTGAAGGCTTGGTTCGGGTGAAGAACCAAGTGTGTCAATTGTGTGAAGGCTTGGATCGAGTGAAGATTCAAGTTGGAAAAGAGTGCTTGTTTGTGTGGCCACGTGGGCCTGGGAGTAGATTGGTTCTAGCTACGATTAGAACTTGACATTATGCTTAGTGTCGTTACACCTTGTGTAAGCATGTGTACGGATTGCTCCGCCTGAAGGAGTGTGTTGATATAGTGATTGATAACTCTCGAGTGTGGTACTCGGGAAGTGGAGTAGGACGGAGAGTGAGCTTCGTGCCGAACCACTATAAATTGCCACGTCTCTTGGTTGTGTTCTTTCCTTACTCTTTACTTTACTTGTTTATTTATGTATGTTAGTAGTTAATTTGATATCACATAAGAAGTAGAATTCAACAAGTTTGCAAAAGAATATTAATCGGACCGAAAAATGGCGAAACGTTTTAACAACTAAAGAGAAACGGTGAAACTATTCAATCCCCCTTCTAGTTTCTACATCTTGGATCTTTGCCCGTTCAATTTAAGAATCAAGAATGGGGACCCGAGGGTTCAAGTATCTACAAAAAGAAAGATGGAGACGGAGAGTGGCATGTGAATTTTGGCATTAGATGCCCAAGTGTAAGGAACTTTGTGAGAAATATTAAGACACAAAAGACCGATCACAAGCTTTTGGAAAATTTTCAAAGTGAAGATATACTCAAGCACGAGTATTTCCAAGGGTGAAGAAAAAAAAGACTATGGAAAGAATAAAGCACAAGCTTGTGCTAAGCTTGTTTGTCTCTTTTTATTTATGCATTTTAGAGTATTTCTATTTTTTATTTTCAATATTTGCTTTTTGTGGAAAACTAGAAGGGGGGTTGAATAGTTTTACGTCTTTTTAATTTTATAAAAACTTTGTTTCAAAAATGTTGATTCGAGTTTATGTGAAAACTACTCTTGTACAATATAAACAAGTATATATAAACTAAATAGCAAAGTAAGTAAATTAGTAAAAAAGAGATGGAAAGATCGAACCGCGAGACAAAAGATTTATAGTGGTTTGGCTACAAGGACACCTTCCTTGCCCTACTCCACTCCTCGAGCACCTAACTTGAGAGTTTTCTTCACTATGTCAACAAGCTCCCTTATGGCGGAGAAAACCTTACACACCAGTTATCACACCACAACTTCGTCACACCTTATTCACACCTTCTACACAACTTCTTCACACCTAGTCACTACTTAATCACACCACTACTTCTTCACACCTAACTACTTAATTACACTACTTCTTCTTTACACCTATACACTTTCACACCTAAATTACTTCACAACTTCTCTACCTACACACCTTGCTAACCTAACTCCTTATGCTTGCTTCTATCTAATATTCACAACTAACACACAAAATAGATATACATATATGTGATGATGCACAAACAACTTGAATGTGGATGTCAAAAGAAGTTGTAATACTTCTTGTCTTGATAGATTGAAGTATTCTTCTCTTGTACTTGAAAGGTTGAAGCTTGGATCACTTGGAAACAAAGATTTATGTATATATGATCAAAGGATTTTAGAGTTTAGAAATGGAGATTTAGATCAAAAAGTTTAGAGTGCAAAAGGTGGGGGGAAAATCCAGGAATAGTCCAGTATTTATAGGGAGTAAAAATAATGTTCTGGAGCGTGCCGGTCCCCTTAATTAAGGGGTCAGTCCCCTTAATAATTAAGGGGGCCGCCTAGTAAATTAAGGGGGCCGCCCCTTCAGAACGTTGCACAGATTTGTCTTTTTGTGGGGAAGGTTTTTCTCGACCATTTTAGCCATTTTTGGTTGAAAATTTGAATTCATATATTTATAATGATTTAAACATATTCTTTTAATTCCAAAAATGATTTTGTAGAATATATAAAATGTTTTGTGACATTTTACAAAAAAATCTGGTGTTTAAGAAAAATGTTCCATTGATCATAGAACGCAATAAACATTTTGTTTATTCATACCTTAAGTGATTTGGATGCAAAGTGAATATTTATCGTTAAATACTTGTTTACGTCATAATTTTTAGTTCAATGGGTTTACGTTTTGTGATTATCAAAACATAGAGATATCGATGAATTTTAATAATGTTTTTAGGCATTATTTATGTCAACACTTTTGGTAATTTCTTTAGTATGGTTTGAGGTTTTAAGACTTATTTGAGGTAATTCTGATTATGAAGTTAAGTATATGTATTTAGTTTTTAGTTTTAGTATAAGTAGTAATAATTTTGGGCAAGTTAGTTGAACAGTGTTATGTGGTTAATTTTTATCAATCAAAACATGGATTTTTCAAGTAAAAAATATTTTACTTGTCACTATTACCCAACGAAACTTGAGTAGAAAATAATATAGCCTTTTTGTTTAAACACAAACCAAATTGGTTTGGGCATTAAGCTGATCGGTTGGAGTAGTATATACCCAAAAATTCAAAAATCACAAAAACACAAACATACACACACACCAAATCCACCAACTTGGATCCAAAATTTGACCACATAAGTGTAATTGAAGGTTGCAGGAGAGTTTAGAAAACATCAATGGCTCCAAAACAAGTAAGTATCATCATCAATTTGATTTAATTAGGGTTTTAATTCGGATTTATTAAATTAGGTCAGGATTTAGAGATTTTTGATAGACTTCGAATTAAGATATAATCTTTCAGGATTAGATGGGTAATTGATAGAGGAATACATTGCAAAAATAATTACATTAATTGATTAAGTTTTTGAAAAGAATTGGATAATTGAATTTTGGATTCAATTAGGTCAAAAATTTGATTCGAATTAGTTTGCAATTGATGATTCCCTGCTGATATAGGATGATTCTCAGTGATTTTATGATACTGCATTGTTGATTAGGACACCAATTACGGATTTGTCTTTGAAATTATTTTTAGGAATCATTATGAAATCATTGGAGATGTTTGGGATTAATGTAGGAACGAATTGAGGACGTAGAAATCGACCTAAGTGTTCAAATGGACAATAGAAGTGAATTAGAGTTGGAAGGAATCGACATATAAGGCGACAGTGGCTTTTGCCATTTGCAGTTTTGGCCAACCGAATCGGCTGCGCGAGCGGGCCAATCGGTTAGGCAGACCAAAACACTCTAGCCGATCGGCTAGAGGTGAAACTGGTCAACTGGAGCCATTGTTAAGAATTTTGGCGATTTTTCAATTTGAACTTAAGGGCTTCTATCATACGTAGCGTTGGTTTAAATAGTCTTATACTAATGTTTGTTTTGATTTCTACTATGAGATGCTCATTAGGTTATGATTGGTTTACGTATGTGTTCTAACGACTAATCCAACATGTTTTCCAAATGTTTTTCTTTAAGGATGTTGCTGGAGGATCAAGCATAGCAAATAGAACCACATAAGCCACCAGAAAGAAGAAACAAATGCCAATTTCGGAATGTCATCCTAATCTTTTATGGAGAGGGCTTGATCTGATGGTTCGGAAATCTTACAATTTCATTCTTCTTGCCATTGGTGAAAGGTAACACATTCCCCTAGAAGTATCAATTGGAAGGCTTTGGAAGAGCTAGGTTGTTATGAGTTATTTGAAGATATGTTCCTCATTAGGATTTTATGGAACAAAAAGATATTAACGTCAAGAATGTGGGAAAGGATGATGAAACTAGAAGTCACTGATATTGGTTTTATGATAGACAAATTTCTCGACTTCATGCTAGGAAATAAGAAGCATGAAGTTACACTATGGGATTCTAGGAGATTGCTAGGTTTGTACTCCGATGAGGACTTAAGAAATGAGGATTTTAAGTATCTAGTTATGAGTGGAGAAGGATTAAGAGCAGTTTTAATGCACATGGATATTTGAAAAGAATTAGCACGGAGGATAGGTTAGTATATGGGGAAAGTAAGGTTGCGTCAATTAAGAAACCAATTTTGAAAGTTCTACATAGGATTACGGTGCAATCATTGTTGCGTAGGGCCTCCGGTGTTGATTCGATTTTAGAATATGATTTATGGGTTTTACAGGCATTAGAAGAGAAGCATCCTTTGAGGCATTTGAACGTCTGGATCATCGTTCAACATTTGCAGCAACAAGCGGCCGTAGGAAAGGAAAATTATATATGTGCAGGTCATTTCATTTCGTGGATAGCTAAAAACCTCGGGCTATTTACTAAGAACGAGATGAATCTTTTTAGCGAACCGATTATTCCAATAAGCATGGACACAAGGGGATTTACGCACACTAGAGAAAGCAGGAGTGGGCAACTCAAGGGTCTTCTAGAAATTTTGGATGTGTTACCAATAACAACCTGGGATGGATGATCACGTTTTGATTTAAAAAAAATTATGTGTGTTGAACGATTTCCATCTTTACTTTTTTAACTATTTTCTTTAGAATTAACAACGTATTTAACTTTGGTTTATTTAGATTATCTATTTTAGGATGTTTGCTATTGTTTGTTAGTTTGTTTGGTTTTGCATATTTTTGCAGTGTTTGCATGGTTGGTGTGCAGGAGCTTATTGTTGGTCAATATTTTGGAGTCGGCGAACTCATTTGCTTATTTGTGACCAAATATGCAAATTGCGTATTTAAAGCAGGTAGCACCTTTTTAACAAAAAATTTCCCATTTCCTTTACTTTGAAGTTCATTTTTATTACATTGAGGACAATACAAAACTTAAGTATAAGGGAGGGAAGAAAATAGAAAAAATGGTGTAATTTTTAAAAAATTTATTTTTATTTTTTAGGTAATTTTTAGAGTCGAGTAACTAGAATTTGTTCGCCCTTTTTAATCTAGTTGTTTTCAAACGTAATGTAATATATATGAAAACAACTTTATCATTTTAATGGTAAAATGAGGCTATTTGAAAATTTTTGGAACTTAATCAAATTACTATATGAAAACAACTTTATCATTTTAATGGTAAAATGAGGCTATTTGAAAATTTTTGGAACTTAATCAAATTACGAGCAAATCCATTCTGTATTAGATAACATTTACTAGTACATGTTATAGCCTTTTTACTTAAATTGTGAGGATTTTAGCCTTTTTGTATAAAGCATACATCTATTATGCTATGAGTGTGCCAGTGATTATGTTTATTCTAGAACTTGTACTTATTATGCATTATGGTTAAAATCACTTTCGAATGATAGAAATATATTCAAGTGATAAGAGGCAACTTAGGATTTACACCAAATGGCCATCCATTTACAATAAAAATAATTTTTGCTGACCACATCGGTTAGTTAACTACGTTTATTTTGTTAGCATTCATTTTTAACGCTAGATACCCTTACTTACACCTCCTGAGCCAATCTTTTCTTTTGATTAAATCCAGAAAAATACAAAAATATTATACACTTTTCACCTTAGCCTAGCCTGAATCAAGTCTAATGAAGTTTGGAGAAGTATTTTGTTTTTGATGATTACCACACTTTGTAATGTGTATGTGTTGTTTCAACGAATAAGGAGGTCGCAACTCTTATTCGTATTTTTGTAGTGTGTGCTCATCCAAAGTGTGGAGGTGACGAAGAAGGAAATATATGTAAAAAAAATGTTTGAATAAGTCAACACTCATCGCAACTATAAGTGACGAATATAGCCAATGAGCTATAATGTTATGAAGAAGAAGGAAAAAGAGTGCTAAGGCGTGATATACTATTATGGAAAATCGAAATGTTGATCAAAGAAGTTGGGAAGTAATCATTTTATGGTATGAAGTAGCAGGAATGGAATTAGACTTGATTATTATTTTTCGTTTGTAGAAACCAATCATAAATAAATCCCATGTCTTATCCCTACCCTTCTCAAATTACTTTATTTGAGCATTCAGATATAGTGATGGCTTAGTGAAAAATTTTAGTGCATTAATATTTTAGTGACCATCCTATTTTTGAGTATATCGAATGACGCGCCAGCGATCTAGATGTATTTTGGTGACCATATGTTATGCGAATAACGCGTCAGCGATCCGAGATATACTCTAGTGGCCATCCATTGTTTGAGGAATCAAGAATTTGCACCAGAGATCTATTATGGTTTTGTATGAGATGTTTGAACTTAAGCTTGGTAAAACCCTTGGCCTAACGTTACAAACCGAATAAAAGACCTCTTTGATGAATTTATTTGTTTGTTTTGATACTTGTACAAGCTTATCGTATAACGCTGAAATCATGACTGAGCAATGAGTGATTTACATACACCAAAATTATACATCTGAGTGTTGAGTGAATCTAAAGTCCCAAATCATTCTTGATGTACTTAGTTATGTTACCAAGCTCGAGATTCATTTGTTTTTTTTTTTTAAATTTTCGCATATAAATTTCAACTTAATAGTTGTTCCTTTCGGAATAATTGTTGGACGTTTGTGAATCACGATATCAATACCATTGAAATCAACTTTTCAAATGCTAGACTTGCTCGAGCCGAGCAAAATTTAAGTGTTGGGGAATTTGATAACGCTTAGAATGAGCATGTTTTTAGTTGTTTTATCGTTAGTTTTGTGCATCAGATTTTGTTATATTTATATATTTTTGTTACTTAATCGTGAAAAAGTGTATATGCAAGTAAATGTAGCAAAGTATAGGAAAAGATGAAGAAAAGTGGAAGAATTAAAGAAGTTATGCACATTTGGAGATTCCAGAGACTAAAGCAATGATGGAAACCATGCAATGACTCAGTGATTTGAAAGCACCAATGTTTCCATGCTTCTATATCAAGAAAATATCAATTTCTATGGAAGAATTCAGTGCTACGATCGAGGATAAAGCATGCAACAAACCAAAACGAGAAAAAGGCAAATATGTGTGTGGAGGAGGCCTCCAGCCGATCGGCTGGTGCCCGCAGCCGATTCGGCTGGAGGAGCTAGACAGAAGGAAACCGGTATGTTGGAGCTTAAACCGATTGGCTGGACAAGGCTGCAGACACAGTTTTGGCATTAAATGATGGCTTTACTTCATATTAATCATTAGAGGCCGGCCAATCCAGTTAATGACTCCTTAGGAACGTTTTTTTTATGAATAAGTCCTTTATTTACTATATAAAGGATCCTAGGCTAGATACATTAGTGTGACACCTTAATTTGGCAATAGCCTTTACACCAAAGCTATTACTTACAAAATATATTGACAAAAAGACTAAGAGTCCTGTAAAAAAAGTTCATAGAAGAATTGAGTTAAAGTCTCAAGTGTTTGGTTCTCGTTTGGAGTTGTTACGGGTCATATTAGGCGATTGGAGGAGCGTGGTTGCTATAGTTACATGAATCTAGTTCTTGTAACTCTAAAATAGTATATCTTGTTCTTTTACAATGCACTACTGTTTCTATAAGTTTATTGAAAGTTATGTTTGTTACTTGTGTTTTATTATGATCGGTACTACGGAGTAATTGTTGGTATACTTTTGTGGAATGATGTGAGCATTTTTATCTAGATGATTGCATAAAGGTCTTTCTTGTCTTGTGCGTTGTTAGAATAAAATCTAGTCTTGATTAATTTGTTAATAAACACATAAAATTAAAGGATAAAAAGGCCGAAAGGATATTCTTTATGTTTTTATTCCAAAACATTAGTGCACGAATTAGTATGGAGTATGATGTAACACCCCCAAAAGTTGAGAATTCGCGGAAGCGTACATGTTTTGGGTGCTACTAAATAGGAATCACAACACAAGATATAGAGAACGGATTGAAATCCGTTTAAAATATATTACATAATTATTAAGTCAAATGTAATACATAAGTTTAAGTTTAATAAAATAAGGCCCAGTTACATGATTGTCCCAAAGTTTTCAGAGTTACGCTTGTGTAAAAACACTTTGGATTCTTATGACCTTGCCATGCCATGCCTTCAACACATATATACTTAAGCACCTGAAAAACATGCTAAAAGTCAGCTAACGCTGGTGAGTCTATATGTTTAAAGTAAATAGCACATATGGACCATAGCAAATAATCATCAAGCACACACTAATGTCGTATGCAACACTAAGCTCATCAACCGAACTAGACAAAAGTATGCCAAAGGCATAAGTACAATAAAGGTGCCCGCGAGTGATAATCCCCAGTCACTCGGCAAAGAGGTCGTCATGGTATACCTTCGCCTTGACCATGGCATGGCCAACCGAACGGAGGAGTCACCCTCAATAGATCTATTTATAACATACGCGTTTCACACCGGGAATTGACGGTGTTGATAGTGGGCAAAGTAGGATTCAAGCAAACTTAGGTTTCCGCATACCAGTGTGTAAAAACAAGTTCAGTTTTGGTCCATGAAAACAGTTTTGCATGTTTCTCACCCCAAGGTTTATAAAACAGTACTTATAAGAAAATGGGGCTATAAACTCACCTTAAAAGATAGCAATCCGCTAATCAATGAGTAAATAGTGCAACCGCTCCGACACGCGACCTAAGTAAGTATGGTAAGTCTTAGTACGACATTCGTGTTTTAAGTGTTTGACTCTTTTGAAAGATTTTTATGTGTTACCATGTGCTCGTGTATTTCTTGCTTGTTGTGCGGTACGTATGTTTCAAAAGTAGTTTATTAAAAAGGCTCTTGGTGATGGCTCGTGGTGATAGTGAATGGTGTGAGAGTGCATAACGGAACATATGTGTATTATATTCATCGTCATAATACGTAGGTAATATATATATATATATATATATAT
>LBNU01036280.1:20478-84581 GCA_014162995.1 Artemisia annua | reverse complement strand
TATATATATATATATATATATATATATAAGTGCATATATCGTCTTAAATTCGCGTAACTAGTATAAATCACATTTGTATCATCAAGTTAGTACCACAAGCAATAAGTTTTACCACACAAGCAAGAAATATACATATGAACTAGTAGAATTTAATGAGGTTCAATTTACATACATGCAAGACATATATATGTAACTTGTCAACTTAACAAAATATATACATTTAGCACTTGGTAACACCTTTGATCATCATAAAAACATGAAATAAATAAGATTTGAAAAGTTTTGATGAGTCCTTACAATGGTTGTGTGTTTACGTGGATAGGAGGAACAAGGAAGACCCAAATCACTTCAAGTTTAACCCAAATCACCTTATATATTACCCAAACTCTTGTAATTACAACCCAATTCAACTCTGATCTTCAAAATTTATTGAGAATATGTGTGTGTGTGTGTGTGTGTGTGTGTGTGTGTGTGTGTGTGTTTCGGCCAAGAGAGCAAGAAGAAGAAGAAAACTAGTTTGGTAAAGTAGAAATGGGGTGTGTAAATGTATAAAAGGTATTAGATTTGGATAATAAGGTGTAAAGTGGATATTAGAGAGTTTTGTGTGTAATAAGGTAAATTGCATGTGTTATATTTGTGGGAGTGAGGTGGCCGGCCAAAGAAGGATCCAAGGGAGGTGTGAGTAGATATTTTTACTCCTCGTTGGTATATCCTGTGTCGGTTTAAGCTTAAATGTAACCGTAACGTCCCGGTTTGACGTTTTTGGACACGTATACGTAAAATAAAGTTTTTGGCCACGATTTTGTCAGAAATGTAATAAAATGACTTTACTGACTCAAAAATATATTTTCTTGACTTTCACCACAGGTACTGTGGTGTCGGTTTGCGTGCGGCATTGTTTTTCAGAAAAATGTGAGAAAGCTCTCAGTATATTACGAAACTTGTCAGTAACTATCCGAAATGGATAAATTTGTGTTAACTGATAAAAATAAACTTTTTCAGTAGTGACTGTAAGCTACAGTGTGAAGGACAGCTCCCGAAAATGTTCAGAAATGTACAGAAACATGCAGAAATGTGCAAAAATGCATATAATACTCAAAGTAAATATAATAAATAGAAATTTATTATTAAATTCATTTGTGAAAAATACCATTTGTAACAGTCTCCCCTCCTTAAAGGGAAATCCGTCCCGGATTTCAGTTCAAGTCATTCGATGAGTTCGAAAAGAGATGTGGATATTTACGCTTGATTTCGTCCTCTCGCTCCCAAGTGTACTCGGGGCATCTGCGAGAGTTCCAGCGGACTTTCACGATTGGGATATGACTCTGCTTCACTCGTTTAACTTCCCGGTCCATCATCTCAATCGGTTCTTCGACGAAATTTAACCTTTCGTCGACTTGGATCTCTTCCAAAGGAATAGCAGAATTATCATCAGATAAGCACTTTTTCAAGTTGCTCACATGAAAAACGTCATACACAGCGCTGAGTTCAGAAGGCAATGCGAGTCGATAGGCCAGGGGCCCGACTCTTGCAAGAATCTCGAAAGGTCCAATATAACGAGGGTTTAGCTTCCCGCGTTTACCAAATCTGATCACGCCCTTCCATGGCGAGACCTTCAACATTACTCGGTCACCCACTTGGAACTCAAGGGGTTTTCGCCTCTTGTCAGCATAACTCTTTTGGCGATCATGAGCAGCTTGCATTCGATTCTAGATCTGTACGATTTTCTTTGTAGTTTTGTGAACTAGATCTGGTCCAGTAAGTTGGCTTTCTCCGATTTCAACCCAATATATCGGCGATCTCCACTTACGATCATAAAGTGCTTCGTACGGTGCGGCCTTGATACTGGTGTGATAGTTGTTATTGTAGGAAAACTCGACTAAAGGCAAATGCTTATCCCAGCCGTTTCCAAAATCAATAACACACGCTCTGAGCATGTCCTCCAATGTCTGAATAGTCCTCTCACTCTGACCATCAGTCTGAGGATGATAGACTGTCCTCATATCAAGATCTGTTTTCAATGCGTCCTGAAGTGATCTCCAAAAACTGGATGTAAAACGGCTATCTCGATCAGAGATAATAGAAACTGGCACTCCATGCCTTGCCACAATTTCCTTCACATATAGCCTGGCAAGCTTGTCCATACTATCGTTCTCTCTCATAGGAAGGAAATGTGCAGACTTAGTGAGACGGTCTACAATTACCCATATCGTGTCATAACCGCTCAATGTCCTTGGCAGTTTGGTTATAAAATCCATGGTTATCCGTTCCCATTTCCACTATAGGATCTCTGGTTGTACAAGCAACCCTGATGGTCTCTGGTGTTCAGCCTTAACCTTCGAACACGTTAAGCATATGCTGACATACTTAGCTATATCCACCTTCATGTTCGGCCACTAATATAGCTTCTTCAAGTCTAAGTACATCTTGTTAGCTCCTGGATGAATGGAGTACTTGGACTTGTGTTATTCGTGCATAATCAAATCACGAATTTCTCCACACAGCGGGATCCAACTTCTGTCCCCATAACACAAAACTCCATCAGATCTCTTTACGAAGCCATTCTCGCTCTCTGGCATACCGTAAATTTTCTCATTTGGTTGGTTCTCTTCTTTGAGTGCCTCAAGAATTTTCGCTGGAAGAGGGGAAACAATCGTCATCCCTAATGATCTTACTCTTAGTGGTTTGACCCTCTCCTTTCGGCTAAGTGCATCGGCAACTACATTCGCCTTGCCTAGATTGTAACGAATCTCACAATCATATTCGCTTACCAATTCTAACCATCGTCGCTGTCTCATATTCAGCTCCTTCTGGTTCAAAATATGCTGTAGACTTTTGTTATCTGTATACACCACACACTTAGTACCATAAAGGTAGTGCCTCCAAATGCGTAACGCAAACAAAACTGAGCCTAACTCCAAATCATGAGTCGTGTAATTCTTCTCATGAGTTTTCAGTTGTCGAGAAGCATACGCAATCACCTTTTCTCTCTGCATTAACACGGCTCCCAAACCTTTGTGTGAAGCGTCGCAATAAACGACAAAATCTTCACTACCCTCCGGTAGGGCCAAAATAGGTGCACTGCACAACGTTTCTTTAAGGATTTGAAAAGCTTCTTCTTCTTCATCTCCCCATTCATACTTTACATTCTTCTGAGTTAATGCAGTTAAAGGCTTAACTATCTTGGAGAAACCTTCGATAAACCTTCAATAATAGCCGGCGAGTCCTAAGAATTGGCGTACTTCTGTGGGTGTCGTAGTTGTCGCCCAATCCTTNTGAAAAGCTTCTTCTTCTTCATCTCCCCATTCATACTTTACATTCTTCTGAGTTAATGCAGTTAAAGGCTTAACTATCTTGGAGAAACCTTCGATAAACCTTCAATAATAGCCGGCGAGTCCTAAGAATTGGCGTACTTCTGTGGGTGTCGTAGTTGTCGCCCAATCCTTGATCGACTCAATCTTGGCAGGATCAACGTGAATTTCCTGACTGTCAATCACGTGACTTAAAAACTGTACAGTAGACATCCAAAACTCACACTTCGAGAATTTGGCATATAGGTCTTCCTTCTTTAATAACTCTAAGATTAGCTTGAGGTGTTCCTCGTGCTCTTTCTCATTCTTAGAGTATATCAAGATATCATCAATGAGCAAAATGAATAAATTATCCAAGTAAGACTTGCACACTCGATTCACGAGGTCCATGAATATTGTGGGTGCGTTAGTTAAGCCGAATGACATAACTTGGAATTCGTAATGGCCATATCAAGTCCTGAACACCGTCTTAGGGATATCCTCTTCCCTGACTTGAAGTTGATGATAACCTGATCTCAGATCGATCTTGGAGTAAACCGATGAACCTTGAAGTTGATCGAACAAGTCGTCAATTCTCGGTAGTGGGTATCGGTTCTTAATCGTTAGCTTATTCAGCTCTCGATAATCGATACACATCCTGAAGGATCCATCCGTCTTCTTAACGAACAGAACCGGAGCTCCCCAAGGCGAAGAACTCGGCCTGATAAATCCTTTTCCTGACAGCTCAGCCAACTGCTCTGACAACTCTTGCATTTCCGTAGGTGCTAGTCGATAGGGCGCTCGCGCTACCGGCGCGGCTCCTGGCACCAAGTCTATACGGAATTCAATTTGTCGAGCTGGCGGTAGTCCTGGTAAGTCTTCTGGAAAGACTTCCGGAAAATCCCTCACAATTGGCACATCTTCCAATCGCTTCTCTGTAGGACTCTTCTCCTTCTTCTCAGAAACGTGAGCTAGAAAGAGGTAGCATCCTTTCTCGATGTACTTCTGCATCTTTGTACACGAGATGATGTTCCTTGACGAACGTGCACGATCACTTCGATCTCCTTCAATGACGAGAATCTCATTTCCGTAAGGTACTCTGACAATCTTTTCATCACAGATGATGACGGCATGGTACCACGATAACCAATCCATCCCTATGATGACGTCAAAACTACCTAACTGTACCGGCATGAGATCGATATTGAAAGGGTGATTTAGCAAGTTTAGAGTGCAGCCTCTTATATTGGTATCTACTCTCTCTAGATTCCCATTACCTAATTCTATGTCAAAGATGTTATCTAAGGTGGTCGGGGCAATACCAATCAAAGAGCTAAATGCATTTGACACAAAACTTCTATCTGCTCCCGTATCAAACAAAATCGATGCATAACGATTATTTAAAAGGAACGTACCCGTCACCACATTCGAGTTGTTTTGAGCTTCCCTTCTGCCAACAGCATAAACTCTTGCAGCAGCAACTCGTCCATTGCCTTGATTCCCAGTGTTACCAGCTGTCACCTGGTTATCACCACCATTCCCTTGATTTCTAGGCTTCTTGCACTCATTGCGGTGGTGACCCTTCTCACCACAACCAAAGCATGTGACTTCCGATTTAGGTTGTTGGGTGGTGTTGCTTGAGCTGTAGCTAGGGATCTAGACCGACAGTTCCTGGCCAAATGCCCCACTTTCTGGCAGTTGCGGCACTTAACTGTACACTCCCCTCTATGGTGTAGCTTGCAGCGGTCACAAAGAGGTGCGATTCCTACGTACCCTTTCTTCTTAGTCGTACCAGCTGCATATGCCTTTGCCACTTCCGGTTTCTTGTTTTGAGAGTTACCGCTGTTTCCCTTATCATTATTATCCCACTTTCTCTTGTGGTCGGTACTCTTTTCTGGAGCATCTTCCAATAGCTGGTCCATCAGCTTGTTGGCCGTTTCCATGGTCTCATGAAGATCCTTAGCCATTGAAGTAGTCACACTTCCTTTAATCGATTGAGGCAATCCTCCCACATACCTCTCAAGCAATCTAGTCTCAGTATGAACCATCTCTGGGTACAACAACACTAGCTCTTGAAACCTCTGGTTGTAAGCAGCCATGTTATTATTCTGTACCTTCAAGTTCCAGAACTCTACTTCCAATTTCATAACCTCATTGCATGGGCAATACTTCCTGAGTACCATCTCCTTGAAGTCATCCCACGACATGGCATAAGCAACCTCAATACAAGCTGATTTCTTGTAGTTGTTCCACCAGGTCAAAGCAGCATCCATGAAAGTGAAAGATGCATACTTAACCCGATCCTCATCACTACATTCACTGATGTGAAACACAGTCTCTAACTTCTCAATCCATCTGAGCAAACCAATGGCTCCCTCTATTCCTCTGAATCCTCCATCCATAACCTTTTTGAATTCATTGTAGGAACAGCCACGGTTATAAGTAGGTGGTCTCGAAGTTCCAGTGTTAGTGGTTGAATTGTTCACAGCAGCCAGTGCGGCGGCTACACGATCACTGACTAACTGGTCAAGTGTGGCATGGTTTACTACTGGTGGATTTGTCGCGGTCCTGGGTGGGACTTCATCCTCAGCATTTCTTCCTCGTGTAGCCCTTTCCGGAATAGCATTTTCCGCAGTTCTGCTACGCACAACTCTCGCTGGAGTAGGTGGGTTAGCAGTTCGTCCTCGAGTGGATCTGGTTGACTTTCGCTGAGGTGCCATTTATCTGCATCAAAAAAGATGGTCACAAATGATATCTTGTGCATGGAAAGGAATGTCACATGAATATGCAAACATCATAGACAAGATGCAAGGATAAAGTAAACAAATAGAGGAAACGAACAATCGAATAGATAAACTAAGCTTGTTATATTCATAGATCAAATCTGAAGTACACAAACTTACAAGCTAGTTTAGAAAATCATCACTAACTGATGAATCATCAGTTTAGTGGAAGTACAACATCCTACGAAGCTAGACTAAGAGTGGTCACGCTTGACGTGCATCTGCTCGAACGCTGCTGTCATCCCTCCAATGGCAGCCTCCAAATGAGTCACACGATGCCTGAGCTCCTGGTTCTCTGCCATCACTGAACCGATCATGTACTCAGCAGTCTCAATCCTTTGCCACTGAGCACGCTTAGACCCTCGAGCTCTACCTGGCATCCCCTGTGCTCGACGCTGACCTCTCCTCAAATCTCTCACCTGAGCTCCCAATATCCCGAGCTCTCTACCATGCAACCTCTCAAAAGCCTCAAATCTAGCCTGAAGTCCAACCCTCTCTCTACGGTCAGCATATACCTCCTCAAACAAAACACAAGCAGCCCTGTCAATTGTCCTAACACGCCCCTCTACTCTCTGAAGTCGGTCGGACTGCTCCAATCTCTGAATCTGATCGGAATGAACCTCTAACAACAACTCCTGGTTAGCCAACTGAACATGTATCTCATCTATGACAGTAAGCTCCTCACCTACAGCTGGTGAATCCGGATGCAGAGAAACTGTTGGTGATGCAAGTGGGGAAGGTATCGGTGAAGCAGGTGGCACGAATGGAGGTGACGATGGAGTATACTCTGGAATGGCAGCCTGAACAGTAACACATGGAATGTCTACTGAGCATCCCCTGAACCCTGTACCTGAGCATCCCTGGAACTCTGTCCGATCTCAAATACACCCTGAACATCCTCCATAATACCCTTGCCATCACGTGGCATAACCCTCTGATCCACATCCATGGGTGTCTCTCTGTCACTGTCAATGTACACATAACCAGAAGTATGCTCAACCGGTGCTGTCACTGCCGGTACTGACACAACCTGAACCTGAACTGAATCCACAACTGGATCCTCTATTGGATCCTCCATCGGATCCTCATCCTCATAAGAATAGGATGATACAGATCTCCGTAATCTCTGACGGGGCGGTCAATGATCTGGAGATGAAACTGGTGAATGATCTGGTGATGCAGTAGAGGTATCCGTATAGAGCCATAACGGGACCTCATAGGTGATGATATCAAGCATGAAAGCCGGATAGGCTGATCAATGGGACGTACCGACATACGAGCCGTACGCCGAAAAGCAGGAGTCTCAGCAACAGTAGTATCCTGATCATGCTGTGAGAGTGAGTAGTGAGCAGGAGATGAGCGATGAGCTGAAGCAAAATGAGGTAAGAATGGTGAAACTGATGCTGGAGCTATGTGTGTAGCCTGAGTGGCAGCCCTGATGACTTCCATAAGCGGGTCATCCGCAAATGAAACTGGTTGACGGGAAGGAGATGAGTGTCCAGCAGATAGTAAAGGCTCCAAAACATCGAACTGACAAGACATGGTCTGTGAAAAATACGGTGCGGTATGTGTAAGTATAAAGAAAATACTTATATTATATATGTTAAGTAAATATTAACATCACAGTATAGCACTTAAACATATAAAGCAAAAATCTTATAAATCATGGCAAACGGAGTACGCAGGCATCTGGCGGTCATAAGGAACGTTTTTATGAAAATGGTTATAGTTTAGATTTTTAATTTATCTAGTTCACTATAACGTAGGCTCTGATTACCAATCTGTAACACCCCCAAAAATAGAGAATTCGTGGAAGCATACATGTTTTGGGCGCTACTAAATAGGAATCACAACACAAGATATAGAGAACGGATTGAAAATCCATTTAAAATATATTACATAATTATTAAGTCAAGTGTAATACATAAGTTCAAGTTTAATAAAATAAGGCCCAGTTACATGACTGTCCCAAAGTTTTCAGAGTTACGCTTGTGTAAAAACACTTAGGATTCTTATGACCTTGCCATGCCATGCCTTCAACACATATATATTTAAGCACCTGAAAAACATGCTAAAAGTCAGCTAACGCTGGTGAGTCTATAGGTTTAAAGTAAATAGCACATATGGACCATAGCAAATAATCAGCAAGCACACACTAATGCCATATGCAACACTAAGCTCAACAACCNACACCCTGAACATCCTCCATAATACCCTTGCCATCACGTGGCATAACCCTCTGATCCACATCCATGGGTGTCTCTCTGTCACTGTCAATGTACACATAACCAGAAGTATGCTCAACCGGTGCTGTCACTGCCGGTACTGACACAACCTGAACCTGAACTGAATCCACAACTGGATCCTCTATTGGATCCTCCATCGGATCCTCATCCTCATAAGAATAGGATGATACAGATCTCCGTAATCTCTGACGGGGCGGTCAATGATCTGGAGATGAAACTGGTGAATGATCTGGTGATGCAGTAGAGGTATCCGTATAGAGCCATAACGGGACCTCATAGGTGATGATATCAAGCATGAAAGCCGGATAGGCTGATCAATGGGACGTACCGACATACGAGCCGTACGCCGAAAAGCAGGAGTCTCAGCAACAGTAGTATCCTGATCATGCTGTGAGAGTGAGTAGTGAGCAGGAGATGAGCGATGAGCTGAAGCAAAATGAGGTAAGAATGGTGAAACTGATGCTGGAGCTATGTGTGTAGCCTGAGTGGCAGCCCTGATGACTTCCATAAGCGGGTCATCCGCAAATGAAACTGGTTGACGGGAAGGAGATGAGTGTCCAGCAGATAGTAAAGGCTCCAAAACATCGAACTGACAAGACATGGTCTGTGAAAAATACGGTGCGGTATGTGTAAGTATAAAGAAAATACTTATATTATATATGTTAAGTAAATATTAACATCACAGTATAGCACTTAAACATATAAAGCAAAAATCTTATAAATCATGGCAAACGGAGTACGCAGGCATCTGGCGGTCATAAGGAACGTTTTTATGAAAATGGTTATAGTTTAGATTTTTAATTTATCTAGTTCACTATAACGTAGGCTCTGATTACCAATCTGTAACACCCCCAAAAATAGAGAATTCGTGGAAGCATACATGTTTTGGGCGCTACTAAATAGGAATCACAACACAAGATATAGAGAACGGATTGAAAATCCATTTAAAATATATTACATAATTATTAAGTCAAGTGTAATACATAAGTTCAAGTTTAATAAAATAAGGCCCAGTTACATGACTGTTCCAAAGTTTTCAGAGTTACGCTTGTGTAAAAACACTTAGGATTCTTATGATCTTGCCATGCCATGCCTTCAACACATATATATTTAAGCACCTGAAAAACATGCTAAAAGTCAGCTAACGCTGGTGAGTCTATAGGTTTAAAGTAAATAGCACATATGGACCATAGCAAATAATCAGCAAGCACACACTAATGCCATATGCAACACTAAGCTCAACAACCGAACTAGACAAAAGTATGCCAAAGGCATAAGTACAATAAAGGTGCCCGCGAGTGATAATTCCCAGTCACTCGGCAAAGAGGTCGTCATGGTATACGTTCGCCTTGACCATGGCATGGCCAACCGAACGGAGGAGTCACCCTCAATAGATCTATTTATAACATACGCGTTTCCCAGCGGGAATTGACGGTGTTGATAGTGAGCAAAGTGGGATTCAAGCAAACTTAGGTTTCCGCATACCAGTGTGTAAAAACAAGTTCAGTTTTGGTCCATGAAAACAGTTTTGCATGTTTCTCACCCCCCCCCCCCAGGTTTATAAAACAGTACTTATAAGAAAATGGGGCTATAAACTCACCTTAAAATATAGCAATCCGCTAATCAATGAGTAAATAGTGCAACCGCTCCGACACGCGACCTAAGTAAGTATGGTAAGTCTTAGTACGACATTCTTTGAAAGATTTTTATGTGTTATCATGTGCTCGTGTATTTCTTGCTTGTTGTGTGGTACGTACGTTTCAAAAGTAGTTTATTCGAAAGGCTCTTGGTGATGGCTCGTGGTGATAGTGAATGGTGTGAGAGTGCATAACGGAACATCCGCGTATTATATTCATCGTCATAATACGTAGGTAATATATATATATATATATATATATATATATATATATAAATATATATATATATATATATATATAAATATATATATATATATATATATATAAATATATATATATATATATATATATAAATATATATATATATATATATATATAAATATATATATATATATATATATATAAATATATATATATATATATATATATAAATATATATATATATATATATATATAAATATATATATATATATATATATATAAATATATATATATATATATATATATAAATATATATATATATATATATATATAAATATATATATATATATATATATATAAATATATATATATATATATATATATAAATATATATATATATATATATATATAAATATATATATATATATATATATATAAATATATATATATATATATATATATAAATATATATATATATATATATATATAAATATATATATATATATATATATATATATATATATATATATATATATATATATATATATATATATATATATATATATATATATATATATATATATATTAAGTATAGTAATTATGTATTTAATTAATTAATTAAGTTTATAATTAATTAAATATACTTGAGAAATCTTTATAATTATAAGTTGATGATTAAATATTATATTATAAATATCCTTTATTATTTATAATATAATTAAATATTAAGTAGTTAAAATAGATACATTTGTATTTAGAATAACTATATAAATGTAAGTATTTTTGTAAAATACTCTAAGTGTTATAATTTTTAGAAATTTGGGCATGACCCATTCGTTTGTTCAACGTTTTCATTTTCCTCAAATGTTGCAATTTCTCAAATAAACCACTTGTCACTTTTTTCGCAAAATTTAGTACGTAATAACTATATTATTCACTTATTAATATAGTTATCGTCATAATTCGTTCTACGATGTAAAAATAGTCACCGTAAGTTCAAATATATGTAAAAATCATTTTCGTCACCCAAAATATTTTGTGGGTCGAAATTCCACTATTGGGCCCGTTAACCCAATATTAGCCCGAAACCATTTAACCCAGTTTAAATTATGTTTTATATATCGTTATATATCGAAATTAATTTCTACACGTCCGATAATAATTTTTGGTCAAAAAGTCAAAGTTGGAAAAATGTTCATTGGGCTCGGCCCAAATGCCAACGAACACCTATTGGGCCCAAAATATTATTCTTGGCCCAAAATCCTTTTTTAGTGTTTATAATTATATAACTTTATATATCTAAACATAATTAACACTTTTAATTATGTTTAATTTTCAAAAAGTCAACTATAGTCAAAATACTTTTAGTCAATCCATTTTAATTGTTGTCGACCCAAAATATTTATTTTCTCCAAAAATTGTATTTTTAACAAATTAATTATAATTAGTTACGGTTAATTCGATATATACTTAATTATAATCTTTCAAGCAAAACTCTCACCATTTCACCACTTGAGCCAAAATTTTATGTTTTTCAAAACCCCAATAATCTCTTATTTTTATATAAGCCGAATTATATATATACACATATAAGTGTATATATCGTCTTAAATTCGCGTAATTAGTGTAAATCACATTTGTACCACCAAATTAGTACCACAAGCAACAAGTTTTACCACACAAGCAAGAAATATTCATATTAACTCATAGCATTTAATGTTGGTCGAATTACATGCATGCAAACCCATTCTATATATATTTTTCATCTTGACAAAATATATACATTTAGCACTTGGTAACCTCATTTAACATCTCAAGAACATGAATTTAACAAGATTAGAAAAGTTTTAATGATTCCTTACAAGAGGTGTGTTTGTACGTGGCTAGGAAGAACAAGAGGAGACCCAAATGCTTCAAATTTACCCAAATCACCTTCCAAATAACCCAAAACTCTTGAATTCTATACCCAAATTAACTTGATCTTCAAAAATTATGTATGTATTGTGTGTGTGTGTGTGTGTGTATTCGGCTAGGAGCACCAAGAAGAAGAAAAGAGATGAGTTATGGATGAAAATGAGGATGGTAAGTGTTAAATGGGTATTAGATTTGGTTAATAAGGTGTAGATTGGATAAAAGGGTGCTCCTTGGTCATTAGGGTAAATTGCATGTGTTTTATATGTGTGTGGTGGGTGTGGCCGGTTCTAAGGGTATCCAAGGGAGGTGGGAGTAGATATTTTTACTCCTCGTTGGTATATCGTGTGTCGGTTTAAGCTTAAAGGTAACCATAACGTCCCGGTTTGACGTTTTTGGACACATATACGTAAAATAAAGTTTTTAGCAACGATTTTGTCAGAAATATAATAAAATGACTTTACTGACTCAAAAATATATTTTCTTGACTTATACCATAGGTACTGTGGTGTCGGTTCGCGTGCGGCGTTGTTTTTCAGAAAAATGTGAGTAAGCTCTCAGTAAATTACGAAACTTCTCAGTAACTATCCGAAATGGATAAATTTGTGTTTGCTGACAAAATTAAACTTTTTCAGTAGTGACTGTAAGCTACAGTGTGCAGGACAGCTCCCGAAAATGTTCAGAAATGTACAGAAACATGCAGAAATGTGCAAAAATGCATATAATACTCAAAGTAAATATAATAAATAGAAATTTATTATTAAATTAGTTTGTGAAAAATACCATTTGTCACATATGATATGTGACAACCATCATGTTTGCTTATTAAAATAGACTTGAAACGATTTCATCACGAGAAAAGGCTGATAGGATTCGTAAGAATTAACTAGATAAGAAACATTCTCAAACAAATGGATTCCAAAGGAATTGGTATATTAATTTTATAGGCCGAAAGGGTTAACCAATTGGGTGAATTCTTAAATTGATTTTCATGATACAAACTGTTGATTGTAAGGTCATTTATACAAGATTTATGCATCATTACAAGTTTCTAACCAAACTAATATTCATGTTCTATACACATGGTTATGGATTCAAACGAATATTAATGTTCTATACACATGGTTATGGATTCTACACAAGTATATGTTTTAGTTGATTGAATTGAATTTACTTTTGGATTTTCGTTAAATTGGATTGACACTTCTTTTTACAAATGCTTGCTATATTAATCTATTTTCACCACAAATCCCTTGGGACGATCTCGACTTACCCACCTTTATTATTGCAGACGAGTATACTTGCTCATATGTATTAAATAGATAATCGGTAGAATCGTGTTTTATAAATTTTAAACGTTGCAGACGTTGTAGCACATTAGGGTCATTTAGTCCCAAAACTCATATGTATTTGATCAAATATTGCCCTAAATCACATCTTTCACATTTTAGATACTTGGGATGCAAAAGATAAAAAACCGCATGTTTTGGGCTTATTTGATCATGAAAGTGAAGAAAACGACCAAGTCACAAAAAGTATGGAAAAAGGCTCCAGACGGTGTCACACTTTACAAGTGACGCCGTCACATGCATTTGGACGAGATGTTTTGAAGAGATTTTACATGCACATGCATTTGGACGAGATGTTTTGAAGAGATTTTACATGTGATGGCTCAAAGTATTTGAGAGAGTTTAGAAGCTGACGACGTCACCACTAATAAACAGTCCATGACGGCATCACTCATTAACAAGCGACGGCGTCAGTACGGCGGCTCAGCTATAGATGAAACCCTAATGACGGCGGGCTGACGACGTCACAACCCAAAATTGACGCCGTCACAACTGTAATCCTATATATATTTTCACATGTTTTCCTTTATTCATGTAACACTTTGGAGAGGCGAAACCCTAAATGAATTTCATAGCTATTGTAAGGATTTTTCAGCGACTTTGCTCATGTTTTATTGAAGTTAAGTAATCCCTATTTAATTATTCAATATGTTTATGTGTTGTTTGATTATATGCTTTTTTTCTTCACTTTAACATGCTAGGCTAAATTAATTAGTGTTTGATTAGATCTAATAAAACCTAGTTGTTGATTGTTGATTGTCGTCTCTTGTTTAATTGGTTGTCTTGTGTTAGGAGTAGGAAAACTGGCTTGAATCTTATACGTGTGAGCTTGTAAATCCGTCAAAACGCCTTCATACCCTAGAGTGCACTGGTGGTTTGTTTTCGTTGTATTTATTGCGTGAGTTGCCGGCTTGTAGATAGCAGGAGATCCTAAGAAGATGACTTAATTGTCACTTGTAGATCTATGGTTTTCTAAAGGAGACTTATACACTCATAGAGTTAGGGACATTAGCACCACCCTACGACAATATAGGAATACAACATGCTAATTAAACAAGGATGTGACACTTCGACTATCAATAAGAGATAACTAGGGAGTAAATAAATCTTAATAAACACCTCTACCTATCATAAGAGTTATCACTTTTATTTTTCCGCATATTTAGTTTAATTTAGTTTTAATTAGTTTAAATAGTAGTTTTAAACACCCGCTCTTCAAACTCCAAGATTTTAATTTGCTTTATAAAAAAACATAAAAATACAAAAAAGAATCCTACCTCACCTTTAGACCTATATCGTCATACACTTTGGCCTTCACAACACTATTCCCCTTGAGAATGATCAATCTCCCGTGTCTTGCCTATATTACAATACAACGGTTAGGTACACTGCCTAGGAGGATTGTAAACTCGGTAGGTTTTGTAAAATCCCCATCAAGGTTTTGGTGCCGCTGCCGGGGAATAGTTTAGGTTTCGATTTCTATCTCGTTTAAATCTACTCACTAGATTCCTATAAAGTGAGATTTTTATTTTCTTTTATTATTTTTTTTGTAGCCTATCTTTTTCTCTGTTCCCTTCGTTCATAAATCATATCACTTGCCATCACGGTGGGTGATAATATCATTGAACCTCTTGACCAAGCACTAAATCACCAAGAACCACAACACCAAGCACAACCTAATCACCAATACACACCTGAACCACCTCGAGCCTGTACTCTAGGTGAGTACTCCAAACCAAGCCACCAGGCTATCGAAACACCATTGAGTTCCCACAAAGAGCCAATGTGTATCCTTTGTGATCCGACACCATCCTGTTCGTGCAAAATGGATGAGCATTTCATGGACTTCGTTTTAAAGATCCAAATCAATATCTTAAGGATTTTCTTATAATTGTTGACTCCATTGACCTGATGTTGCTACTCGTGAGATGACGCGATTGCATCTCTTCCATTTCTCTCTACGTGACCAAGCTAGTAATTGGCTTGAGCTTTTACCTACGGGATCCATCTCAAGTTGGGATGATTTTACTTCTCGTTTCCTCGCTCAATTTTTCCCACCGGGGAGAACTACCAAGCTAAGGAATGACATCTTGATGTTCCAACAACGTCAAGGCGAAACTCTTTACGAAGCATGGACACGTTTCAAGGATTTACTCCAAAACATTCCCTCATCATGGCATTAATCTTTGGCTCCAAGTCCAAATTTTCAATGATCATGTCAACTACATTACTAAGTAAGCCATTGACCATGCGGCCGGTGCTAGGCTTCGTGAGAAGAATGCGAAAGAATCATGGGATATTATAGAAGAACTCGCCTTCTATTGCTACAAAACTTGGGAGGACCCTCGCGAATTGAGCAAGGTGGTTAACGCAATACCTTTTCCTGACAATATCTCCAAACTTTTCGAAGAAAAGCTCTGTGAGCTTGAAAAAAGGGTTTATTGCCTATTGGAAAATGGAGGAAAATATGGAAAACTAGAAGGGGGTTGAATTGTTTACCGGTTTTTAAATTTAATTGCCTTAGAAAACTTTACGTGTAATCAACAAATGCATATACCAAACAATAAGTAAAGTGCAAAATACAGTAAGAAACGATCAAACCACAAGACGGATGTTTATAGTGGTTTGGCTACAAGGACTCTTTTTCCTTGCCCTACTCCACTCCCCGGGTATTCAACTCGAGAATTTTCTTCACTAGTCAACAAGCTCCTTTCACCGGTGGAGAAACCTTACACGTCGCTTACACAAGATTACGGACACAAAGCTAGATGTCGAGTTCCTTTACAAGGGTACAACCACTCCCGTCACACTATGTATTTTGAGGACTAAAATACTAACCGATCACTAATGAATAGACACAATCAATGAAAGTATGAACAACAAAAGTTCACACAATACTAAACAAACAAGTTTTGCAACTTTGTGTTGAAGCTTGTACATCTTTGATATGAAGTTGTGATCTTCTTGCTACATGAGTATCTCAATGAAATGTGAATGAGTTAGATATAAGTAATGAGAGTATGTATGATTATGTATGATTCCAAGTGATAAGAAACAACTTGGAGTGGCTTGCTATTTATAGGCAAGAAGCCTCAGCAGGCCACGGATTGGACGGAACCAAATCCATGGTTCCGTCTGTGTTAGAGTTTGGTTCCGCCAAGCTCTGATACACAATCCTCCAAAGTATCTCTCAAATCTAACCAAGATATTGCCCATATCTTTCCTTGATTCTTTAAGAAGCAATCTAAGCAATATCTTCAACATATCTTCCAAAAATCATACAATCTTCCAAATATCATGATGCAAGACATGATGTAAGAATACATTTCTATTTATGTTTAAACTACTGTATTCTTGTAAAATGAATATGTTGTCTAGGTAATGTGTAACTTGTACAATAAAATGACTTATGGCTTTATATGTAAAAGACTTAACTATATTTATACAATAAAGTTTATATTTTGTCGTTAACAAAATATGGCAAAGATCGTAAAATATAAATAATGTTTTTAGGCGATATTTATTAACAATCTCCCCCTTTTTGTTGAGGACAAAACATAAAATTTATATTTAAGCAACTAGGTAAATAGAGTATAAATCCTTTAATCATTTGTAGCCAACTTGTTTTATGCAACATTTTAGTTTTTTTTTTTTTTTGAATGGCAAGTTTGAGAAACATAAGTTTGTTACTAGTTGTGATTAAATAGAGTGTAAGTCTTTTAACCAATTTTAGTAAACATGTTTTTATGCAATATATTGGTCTTTGGAGTTATGTAGCTATTGCCAATATAAAATTTATCACTAGTTGATAGAGTGATAATTTCTCCCCCTTTTGTCGAAACAAAAAGAAGAGAAGCGAATGCGAAATATGATGTAGCCCGAGCTTTGGAAAGCTCCCCTTGGTCAATACTCCCTGTAGGAATATAACTCCTTGCTAGATCTTTGAGCCTGTAGAACCGATAGAATGCCAATGTAATCAAAAGCAAACTATATAGAGAACCTCTGACAACTTATGTTCACGCAGAAATTAAACACAAGTGTATAAAGAAGAAGAATAACTAAAAGACTCGATCCTCTATGGATCTATATTAATCACTAAAGATTGTTTTGTAATCTCGTACATAATGCATAGCCGTGTGTTCCTTTTATACTACAAGGAACCCTAAACCCTTCTTACAAGAAACGTATAAAGTAAAACTATATAATATATTCTATATCTTGTCCTAAAATAAACTAAGCATATCCGTCTAACACATTCCTACGGATGAACTATATCAGCAAGAAATTGCTATCAGCAGGAACCACTATATCAGCAGAAACCACTATAGGCATCAGCAGGAACCTGTTAGCATAAACTATTAGCAGGAACTTCAATAATTCCTAACACTCCCCCTTGCTAGGGTGCCAAGTAGGTGATACATGGATTTTGAGTGCTACAAAGCAAGATGTTAGTGGTGAATACTTGAAACCAAGTATAGAGATATATATGCAAAGAAATATACATTTCACAATATATGAAATATCACACCATTAAAAAATGAGTGAAAAGACAATAAATCGACACACCACATATAGAGAATCATTATCATTCAAGTAAAATTTATTTTGACAAAAGTAAAAAAAAAGTAAATAGGAAAAAATAACAACATAAAATAATCTTAAGGAGGTCCTATAAAAGTCCTACATGGGAAAATTCGACACCATATTTCTTCCTATGGTTGTGGAGGATGTGAGATGGAGTTAAGACGCTCTAGGATATGATTGAGGATGAACCTCATTTCATCTTGGAGTTCATGGATCATGATTTTGCACCATTCACTTAGGTGAGCGGTTCGTTCACACATCCCGCAACCATGTCGAGGAAAGTTTAGTGGAAGAGGAATTTTGGTTGTTGATAGTGGTGGATTTGTTTATTGAGTTTCATGGGCTTGAAAGGTGTTTGGTGGTGGAATGTTGGTGGTGGGAGAGTACAAGGCTTCTTGGAGTTGCATGGCTTCTTTGATGTGGGCTCCTGATGCGTGTCAAAAGCTTTAAATTTATAATGCTAGAAATATCGGTTAATTGACTAAAGACACAACACGGGCAGTGTACCCTTTTGAGTGTAATATAGTCTAAAGTAAGTCCAGGTCGTCCCAAGAGAATTGTAGTTCTCTCATAATGTTCACAATGGTGCTAAGGTCAATATGATTGTCACTTATCAAATTAACCAAACCTGTAAATGTTTAAGACTATAACTAAAGTAATGAGATGGTTCAATCAAATGTTTAAAGTATGTTTGGTTAGGCAATGATTACTAAGATAACGAAGTGCTTAAGATAGTGCTTATAACATTAGAATTCAAGATAACAAGTGTTGCAAATCCTTTCGGCTAATAAGTGCAACAAATGTTCATATTGATAAACAATAAGAAATCCTTTCGACCTTTATTCATTGTTATAATCAATATAATAAGTGTAATGATAGAAAAAAACTATTAAGTATCCTTTCGGCCTTAATACTTAGATAGATCAAGTTTTACCAATTCAATAAGCACACATCTAAACACTTCATATCCAAGATCACAACACGCCTAAACAAACATAAAACAACTACTCCATGATCAATATCATGACAAACATAATGTGAAATAAAAACTCAGAATACTTCATTAAGATATAAATAAGAAAGTACCAAAATGCGCGAAAGCAAATGTTCACAAGATCAAAAGACCAATAACCGATTATTCATCTACAACCATTTCTATAGCAACGACCAATAATTCCAATATCAACATACCACCAAAACCTGCTGTGATAACCCAAGTCTTGCTCCCAACTTCTGGAATTCGTGGCTAAGAGAATGGTGGTGATGGTAAAGTCGAGAGGGGTGTTTGGAACAAAGGATTGTCACCTTCCTTGTCCCAATTTCCTCTGTAATTGTATTTGTAATTGAGGATGGAGAGAGATATGTTCCTCTACGTTTTTAGGGTCTATTTATAGGCATTCTAACACTTGGGGACCAGGGCTATGGTAGTGGATCGGATTGGTAGTAAATGCGAGTCATGAATATGCATTTAAGCTGAACCAGATCTAAAGTACGCCGCTCTTTATGGAAAGTGCGGCGGTTACGGGCTGTTTCAGCCTTTGACCCAAGCACCAAAGTTGTAGATAATTTTTTTAGCTTTCTGTGGCCGCAAACGAGAGGTAAAACGGAGTCCGTATGCTCAACTTATGGCCAAAACAGTGGAGGTGTGTCAGGAGATCTTTAACTTGAGTTTCATTCTTTAATATGTTCGTGTTTTTCTTCCACGACACCGGCGAACATTGTTCTTAACACCGACGTACTTTTAATACTTTTCTTGGTGCCAAAGGGTCATTAATAGAGCTGAAGGCCGGCGCACATTTGTGATAAGATCGCCGAACTTTATTAGATTAGGATAGGACTTCATATGTCCCCGTAACCGGCGTATATTGGACATATGATCGGCGGACTTTATACTTGAATAGGAGATATATTGCTTTATCATGGATTTGTCTTGATTATTGAATTTCTTTGTCGACTGGACCTGAAATGTATTTTTCATGCAATTAAGTATCGAAAGTCCTAATAAATCATCAATATATAAGCATAAAAGCATAGATAATGCTCATAGAAATATGTATAATTTGAGTGTCATCAGCTCCTATCAAGTGTTTGAATGATAGGGCATTATTCATTTCGGTTAAGAGATTGGTGGTGGAAGAGTATAAGGCTTCTTGACTTGCTTGGGTGTTTGGAGGATCACACCACATGGATTTCTCAATTTCCTCATATGTTGGGAAAAAGGATTGAGATGTAGGTGGTGGTGGTGGAACATTTTGGGCATGAGTTGGTTCACCATAAAGTGGCCCATGGATTTCTTTGAATTGAGGGTGAAAAAGTAGAGGTTGAGGATGATAAGCTTCATCATGTTGCTCATTTGATGTGAGTGAGTCTTGAGGTGGTTGTTTGGCTATTCTTTCAATAGAGGCAAAAGATGGAAGAGGAGGTGGATTTGTTGATCTTGGTGGTAAGTCATCTAGTGTTTCCAAGAATGGGTGAGGTGAAGTTGGTGGGGTTGCAAAGAGTTCCATTGGTTCTATTTTGGGTGACTTTGGTGATGATGGTGACTTGGACAANGTTTGGCTATTCTTTCAATAGAGGCAAAAGATGGAAGAGGAGGTGGATTTGTTGATCTTGGTGGTAAGTCATCTAGTGTTTCCAAGAATGGGTGAGGTGAAGTTGGTGGGGTTGCAAAGAGTTCCATTGGTTCTATTTTGGGTGACTTTGGTGATGATGGTGACTTGGACAATGGAAGTGGTGCCGGAGGTGGTGTGGTTGCAATGGGTGTCTTAGTTGGTGGTGGAGTTGAGATGTTGATTTGTGAGTTGTTTGGAGGTGTTGGTGTGGTGAGACTTAGGAAATTTTCATCCCGGATTGGAGATAAGATAGTTAGGGGTGAAGAGTATGATGATGAGGATGCTAGTTGGACAAAACAACATGGTTTGACACTAATTCTTGCGGTTCTCCTAGGTGGTTTAGATGGTGGTGATGAGGTGTTTGACTTAGTCATTTTGGTTGAGATAGAATGCTTAGGATGATAGAAGAGATGGTGAAGGTGTGAGGATTGATGATCTTTGTTAGTGCTAATTTATAGAAGTCAAGAATTATGGAAACTTGTGATTGGATTTGATGTTAAACCATAGAGAAATGGTTGTTACTAATCAGTTGGAAGAGTTAGAGGTGGATGTTTAATCAAGAAAGTCAACCCAATGGGTGAAGATTGAGTGATAGAGGGTGGATATGCAGTAAATGACATTCAATCATCACCAAATCTTTGGATTCAAAGATCCACGGATTGCAAGGAACCAAAAATAGGTTCCTTCCATTATAGAGAAAGGTTCATTGGCTTTGTTTTGAAAATTTTGAAATTTTGGCGAGAATTGATATCCTATTGCCTAAGGTGGGCTAAGATAGTCCCAGTGTATATATTTTTCAGTAATATAGATGTTAGAAACAAGTATGTAACCTAAGGTTTGTGGGAAAATGTTTTTAAAAATAAATATTTGAAATAGTAGCTGAAGGACAGACGGAACCAATCAACAAAGTGTGGTTAATTACTTTCCTAACCATCCCATGAATAAGACTCATATCATTGAATAACTCACGCTTTTGAATCTTGTAACTCACGCTTTAGGTAGACACAAATTAAACTCAATAATATCTTAAACAAAGAATAAACCTTAGTTGGCGTTCCCATACCCGCCAACTCCCATTCAATCCATAAATATAGTACAACAACAAATAGTGGAGATATATTCCACTTAATACAAAACTTTACATAACTTGGTTAAAACAAACTTCCAACTTCTTCTTCTTTCTTTTTCTTTTCTATTTTTTCGATTTTTTTATATACTAACATAGATGTGTAAAATTTCACAACTTTTCTATCACGATTTTTCCAGATAATTTTTCCAAACTTTTCATAACTTTCAGAAATAACTGTAATAGTGAAAGTGGTAAACACACGAAAAATAAACTTAAAATTATACAATATGTACTTTCACTCCAATTGCATTGTGAAATTTCCCGACCTAATCAAAGATAACGAATTACGCACGCGAACACAGTTAATGTAAGGAAACACACTTTGCCTAAAGTACCTAACCACATACTTTAATCTATAGGGTACGCTAAGGTGTAAGGGTGTAACAAAACATTTTAACAAAGGTGTAAGAAACTAAAGGAATGGCTCTGAGGGTTTTTCTAGGGGTATCTTACTCTAAAAGTGAGAGTAAACAAAAGGGTTTATACGGGGGTTAACTAACCAGTGTAGTTAGTTAATATCACATAACATGTATAGGCTTTTTGGGTGTAATCCTAGAAATTTACCAAGTTAGACAAGTCACTCCAGTTATATCGATAATACTCATTATGGTGGTCTCGAATAGTATACAAGCCAAGTTCTAAAGTTTACAAGTCACCGGCACACTAAAGTTTTTAATTTATGGAAAAAATAAGGTTATGTGTGCGGCTATGTAATTTCGACTTAAACAAAAACATGCTAAAAAATTTAAATTTTGATATATTAAGCATATTTTGAAAAGTTTGGGACAAGTAAGCATTCTAATTCTCCATCCCCCCACTTAAGTTAAATAACGTCCTCGTTGTTTGTATTGAAAGTTAATAAAAACTGGAAATTAAAAGAATTAGAACGTAGAAACCTGAGATTTGCTCTGTATGATCCTCCATTATGCGTTTATGAGCAAAATCTACTTTCTTGTGGATGAGAAACGTTTAGGCTCTATGAATGATGTTTCCGCAGAAAGTACAGGAATCTATTATACCACCAAAACTTTAACACACCTGAGTTAAGAAGGTTCAAACTTGCATAATTTATTAGTAGTTAGTAAAAATAAACCTAAAAAAATGAAAATTGTAAATCATTAGGTCAGTCGATACGCCGCCTCCTATGGAAGCGGATGCGCCGTATCGAGCCTGGAATTAATACAAATCAGAGAATAAATGTCTCGCATCCTTAAACAGGGATGCGCCGCATTTAAATAAACTTACAGAATGTTTAAAAGAAAATAAAAATAAAAAAATGCAAAAAAATAAAACGGATATGACCTGTGTAGTTGATACGCCGCATCCTATGATGGGGATGCGCCGCATCTTCTGCAGGTCTGACAGATTCGACACAAAACAGAAAAAAATATAGAAATCCGGGTTGTCTCCCGGTCAGCACTTGTCTTTATTCCAGAGTCTTCCAGTTAGACTCACGTTCAGCTCCTATTTTGCATCATCAATCTCCAAATACCACTTCATGATGTACTTGCTAATTAGCTCATCTCGGACATATTCAGGTCCTAATTTCAACACTCCTCCGTAGATTCCCTTCATTTTTTGATATGGATACTTGATCCTATTCTGTTCGTCTTTGTCATCTACATAAAGAAATGGTGAAAATCTATAGTAATACTTGTTAGTGGCATGTTTAAAACTTGGGTGAGTGCGAGGCAACAAAAAAGTGATAATGTCGCTTCTATTTTGAAAGGTGATTTTTCCTTCAAATCTTTTGGCATTAATAGCAATCTCCCTACAAAATGGTTTGCCAACAATCACATTACCCATCTTTTTATCACGATAGGTATCCATGTCTTCCACCACTGTGAAATCTGTAACAATAATAAATCTTCCAACAAAAATCGGCACATTAATAAAGGCTCCAACCACATTCTTTCCTTTATATTCAACCTTCTTATTCATAATAGAATTATAAAAGGTTTTTGACATCACATTAATTGGTAAAATAGGAAAGAATTTGGCACTAATTTGTTTGTAAGCTATCATGCAAGGAAATTGTAAGTTGTAGGCGCAATTTACATGGATCCTTCTACCATAATCACAAAAACTAGGATACCCCTTATATTCATCATTATTTCTATTGTTTATTACATTAACCCTAGGGATATCCATAATTTCTCTTTCTTTGGGTTCATCATCTTCTATAGATCTATCATTGAATTCTAATGGCGTTTTAAGATCATTCAATTCAATATAGTCTCCATCATAGCATTCAAGTGATCTATTTTCCACTAAGATTTCTCTCATAAATCTAGCTTCTAGGTCGAGGTTTATTCTTTCGTGTAATCCTAGCATATACACGTTCCTAATTATGCTCTTAATTGGATTTTCACATTTATAGACTAATTTGTCATCCCCCACTCTTAATGATATTTTTCTTTTAAACACATCAATTTTAGCATGAGCAGTAGACAAGAAAGGTCGTCCAAGGATTAAGGGAATCTTAATATCCTCAGGCATGTCTAATATTATAAAGTCTACGGGGATACAAATTTCTCAATCCTAACCTAGTATGTTTTCAGCAATCCCCTCAGGTCGTTTTACCGTTTTATCAGCCAATTCAATAAGCAGCTTAGTTGGTGTTAATTTTCCTAAGCCTAAGGTAGTGAATGTCTTAAAGGGCATAACACTAACGGTAGCTCCTAAGTCAGCTAATGCATTATTGAAAGACATATTATTAATTCAACAAGGTAAAGTAAAACTTCCTTGGTCTTTTTCTTTATGAGGCAAGGCATGTAGATCAGTTGCAGAGCTCTCTTCTTTCATAGCAGCCTTGATCTCCTCTTCAATCCTTGATTTTTCCTTGAGTAGTCTCCTAACACCGATTGAAGATTTAAAGAAATATTGGGATTTCAAAACATTACCATTCTTCAATCTTCCAGGAAAAGGTATGTTAGGCATGACTTCTTTGGTAGTGGTGATAGCTTTAACATAATCTCTTGGATTAGTTTCAGTCGAGCTAGGTAGACCTCCAATTCCCCTTTCTTGAAGAACCTTGCCCATCTGACCGATTTGTTGTTCTAATGCGTTGATCGAAGCTCCTTGGTTTCTTGTGACATTATCCGTTGAAGCTCGGATTTCTTTGATCATAGCAGTGTTCTCTTCATGTCTTTTAGCAGCATTACCCATAATTTGCTTCAAAGTGTCATCCAAAGTTTGCCTTCTCTCTTGATATGTGGGATTTCCATTGTACTTTTGATAGTATCCCGGAACAGCTTCCCTAAATTTTCATGAAGGTTGGAATGGTTGACCAAATTGTGTGTATAATGCTTCTTCAACAGTCTCACTTCATTCTTTGTAGGGCAATCTTTCGTGTAGTGAGGTCCTTCGCATTTTTCACATCTAACTTGGGCAGCATACACTTGTTCATCTCTCTTCTTCATATCTCTACTAATTTTGTCCAATTGAGCTTGTATAGCAGCAAACCCATCAAAATTAGTGTTGCTCTTAGATCTAGTAGAGGTCCCATCATGCCATTTTTGAGAATGATCAGCAGCTTCTTGGATAGCTTTCGTAGCATTCACTGCACTCATCTGTGGTACAGCACCCTTAGCATCCAAGATTTGTCTAGTAGGCATGTCCAACCCTTGATAAAATAATATTATCTCCTGCATTGTGGTTAGATAGTGTTGAGTACATTTCACCAATAAATCTTTGAAACGCTCTGAAGCCTGATAGAGAGTTTCATCAGGCTCTTGCTTGAAGTTGTTGATAGCCTCCATCTTTTTAGCAGTCTTAGCAGGTGGACAATATCTTTTGAGGAATTTTCTCTTCAGATCATCCCATGTTGTGATTGAACATGCTGGTTCATTTCTTAGCCACTTATTAGCAGATCCTTTAAAAGAAATTGGGAAGATTCGAAGCATAAGCTGGTCATCAGAAACTCCTTCTATAGTAAACAAATCTGCAATCTCGAGGACTTTTTCCACATGTTCATTAGCATCTTCATTTTCTGTCCCACTGAAAGCATTTTCTCTTAGCTCCTTGAGAAACTGACCCTTCAACTCAAACTTTGACTTGTCGTCAAACTTTGGTCTAGCAATCCCTGAACTGTAGTCTTATCAGGTTTTGTTCATGTATTCCTCCATGGTTGTGGCTTCCATCATTGTTTATGTTTCTACTTCCTCCTCTTCTTGTTCAGAAAAATAATCAAGCTCAAACGAACTTGAAAGGTCAAAGCTTTTTGTGTTGAAAAGCTTTTTGAGTGAATGAAAAGTTCGTTCAGGTTCTTCGTAAGGTGTAAATAAGTTCTTGGTTGAACTTCTGGTCATGCACTACCTGAAATCATCACAAAAGCATCAGTAGGGTATGTTCAAGAAAGTAAAATATCAAAAAATTAACAACGAAAACGGAATACGAAGAATAAAAGTTGCTGATATCTGCAGGTGATGCGCCGTATCCTAAAAGAAGGATACGTCGTATCTAATTATGTTAAAATTAAGTCAGACTTTTATTCAGAAAATCGATACGCCGCTTTTGAATTAGAATGCTCCGTTTCTTATTAAATATCAAAAATCGATTATATTTATAAAAATTTAAATGCGCCGCATAAGCAGAAGCTAATGCGCCGTATTTTCCCTACGCTTTAAAATACAAGATTTTTCATTCAGTGAATGCGTCGTATCGATAAAAATCGATGCGTCGCTTCTGTTTAATTAATTCAAATATTGTTTTTAATTAAATATATAGTATTCCGTACATAAGGAAACAGATGCGTCGTATGGCGTTAGGGTTTCGAAAAATTTTCTTATTAAAAACAAAATACGCCGTATCTAAGGGATAGATGCGCCGTACTCGAATTATTAAACGCGTTGTTTTTATAAAAAGTTAAAACGCAATACGCCATATCTGATAATCAGATGCACCGTATCGTTTGTATCAGCATTATACAACAACAGCAGTTATGCAGAAAAACAAAGAAAAATAAATAAAAATAAAAATTACAGAAAAATAAAAACAAATATAAAAACAATAAATATGCAAATTATACAATGAATACAATCTAACTAATATACAACAAAGTTAGTGGTTAGAATCTAAAAACCTAATAAAAAGAAAATCTAATTAAAATACTAATCAGATAAACAGATAATAACAATTCACTCCCCGGCAACGGCGCCAAAAACTTGATGCGCGTGATGTGTCGTTGCGGTTTAGCAGTATTAATGCCAACTCAAGCTTTAAATTTATATTTAGCCGACTTATCAATAACACACACACACTTAACGAGCAGTGTACCCGGTCAGTATGAATATAATGGTAAGTAGAGTGTCGATCACTAAGAGTGGAACGTGTTACCTAGTTAACCTAATCAGTATTTTAATATCCTAAGTTAGTTATACAGTCTAATCTAACGAAAAGCGGGGTTCAGCCTGATAGACTGGCACAACTTGGTTTTTTTAAATAGTAAACAAACTAATGAGCACGAATCAACGAATAGCAACACGTACACAGATAGATAATAGAAGCAGAAGAAGGCCTGTCCTGATAGTTAAGCAGCTTGTCACTTGTTTTATTGCTAGTTTTATATGAAGCGTATCGTAATCTAATTTGTCTCGTTGGATCTCATTATATAGGCGAGTAAACTCTTAATAATCACTTATGTTTATCCTACTTTCTAGACACTAGATAAATAGGCGAGGAACAGGTATGGCAGCCCACAGGCTCAGCTAGACACACAGGTTATCAATGCACATATATAAGTCACCAAAAACATCATCATATAAACTTTAATTTATGGGAAAGCAATTTGAAGGGGAGCAGTATGGTGGCCACAAGCCCATCAATCCTGATGAATTAAAGCATACTATTACAATAAAACAAAACTACTTAATGAATTAAATACATGCAAGACCTTCTTACAGCTCTAATATCTTCGTTTGGGGTGTCTCTTGTGATGCTTGTTCGACTGAATTCGTCTCCTTAGGGTTTTGTTACACACAAAATTCGTATATGTCTTGGGGTATTTATAGTTTCTGTCTGAGGGCTCGATGCGGCGCATAGAGTAAGTAGATGCGGCACATCAACTTAACTTTGCGTGAGGTCCATGATTAATATATTCTGTAATATTTGTACACCGTCTACAGATGCGGCGTATCTTGATCTTTTATGTGGCACAGGTCCTTCAGTGTCTTGGATTGTATCTGGTGAAGTCTTGATAGTGATACGCCGTATGTCAGAAGTATAATGCGGCGTATCTGGAGTAGAACAAGCTTGATCTTCTTCATTGACCAAAGTTTCATAAGTGGCGCATGGTAGAATTGCATGCGGCGCATTCTTCAAAGTCAGGCAATGGTCTATGAATTCATCTAAGTATGATATTGCGGCATATCTGTTGATTGAGATACGGGGCATCTTCTGGATTTCAGTAGACTTTTGACATCTTGCTATAATTCATCCAAAATCGCCAAGTTTCACCAATTGCTTGTTTTACTTGAGAATTACTAAAGTAAACAATTAAGTATCGATTCTCATAGTTAATATAATAAAACAAGTCAAATAAATAGGATAAATGATGATAATAATATGTACTTATTTGATGTCATCAATTATCAATTGTTGGAAGTATTCAAGTGGAGGAAGCCTAGAGTTTGGGAGTCTATCGTCTTCGCTCATAGATGATGAGGATGAGGAGGTAGGAGGATGAGGACGTTTCCCTTGAGTCTTTACTACTCTATAATCACTTAATGGTACAAAGATGTGAGGAACTAGAGAGTAGTCCAGACAAAACCCTTTGGCATTGCGTGGGATGGGAGCAAAGGCCCTAAAAAGGCGAGTGAGAAGCATTCCAAAAGGAAGAGCGCTTTTGCCTTGCACGGGTATGTCCGCCATTCTTTTGGCAATGTAGTGGGACAAATTAAAGGGTTGGCGAGTTGAGGTGCTATAGTGCATGTAGCAAAGGCAAGCGTTGATATGGTCACGGTTTCCTATTGAGCTTATCACATTTTCCCTAAGCACTTCTTCCTATTTGGGGAATTGAGGTTTGAGTTCATTGAGTTCCATGCCAAAAGGGTCACGATTGATCTCATTACCCGTCCGGGTAGTTCTAGTTCCCGAAGTTCTAGGGCGAAAGAGGTGCTCATGGATGATTTCCTTGCTAACTAGAGGAGTGTCATATGGATGGATATGATCAACAATGTTGTCAAGAGTTGAGAGGGACCATTTATCCGAGTAAAGGCATGTACCCCTATGTGGAATTCCAAGTACTTGAGCAAATTGGTTGAGAGATATGTTGAATTGTGAATGGTTCACATTAAAACTTAAGCTCATGAGCCCATCCTCATTGGTATGGAGGGTTATGGTTGCATAGAATTCTAGGATGAATCTAGGGCAAATTGGCTCATTGATGTTAAGGAGGCAATCAAAGTTTATGGCGGCAAGATCTTGGCGAACGATGGTGTTTTCTAGGAAGGATGGGTCAATTGTTCTACCCTCATGGACATAGCGTTTTTCCAACGCCTTAAAGATTTTTCCTTGAGCGGGAGTAAGACTTTTAGTCTTATGATGTTTGGGAAGGTAGTTTAAGGTGTCCTTGTGGTCATAAAATGTTACGGGAGGCATGTTTGGACCTAGAAACACGAATTACACATTTTAGTTTAAATTAACAATAACTTTGTTATTGGTGTTCTAGTGTGTGTCTATATGCTAACAATGTGGAGGTGCGATTATCTCAACTTTTTTAATGCATTTAAGGGTTTTATAAATCAAATTTTTGAGGAAAACATGAGATAACCCAAACGCTCCTAATTCAATGTTGTTTCGTTTGAATGTACCCGTAAATACATATTAGTTATGTATTTCCTTTATCATTCAAGAGACTTTTATGCACGTGATGTTTAGAACGTTTTTCATTTGTATAAACAATGCAAGTAAGTGTTTTTCCTAAATGTGAGAAATTTTTCAAGAAATTTTACATGGGGTTGTTTGTGATTATGATAACATTTTATAAGATGCAATTCCTAACTAAGGGAAAAAAAGTTTGGTTATGAATTTATAGCATATTTTTTTACATGTCTACTTAAGATAATGCATAACCCCAAGTTTTTGATTTTGTTCATAAAAAGAGTTCCTAGACACAGATCAGGAGTGAAAATGTTGTTAGGGAACTTACAGTGATGATTTGAGCACAAGTTGGTTGAATATGAACCCTAATTTTCATGTGTGTGAGTGTTTTGGAGAGAGTTGTAACTGTTTGAGGTGTTGTGATGGAGATAAGGAGTGTTTGTTTTAATATAAAATACATTTTTAAGCTACAGGGGTCCACGGATGGGACGGATCCAAAATGAGGGATCCGTCCTTTGTGGCGTTTGGTTCCATCTACTCATTAGAAAAAGGAACCAAAAGTTTTGTCATTTGAATAATGTTGTTTACTACTAAGTTATGAGATTATAAGGTAGGTTCCATGAGTTCTAGTCCAAGTCTAAGAAGATTAAATGGTTCTCGTTTAAGAGGTTTTGTAAGAATGTCGGCAATGTTGTCTTCTGAGAATACTTTCTCGATAGAGATGTTCTCTTTTTGAACATTGTCACGAAGGAAATGATGACGGATTTCAATATGTTTGGTGCGAACATGTTGAACTGGATTTTTACTGAGATCAATGGCTCCTTTGTTGTCACAAAGAATGGAGATGTCGTTGAGTCGAATTCTGTAGTCCACAAGAGCTTGTTTCATGCAAAGACTTGTTGACATGCTTTTCCGGCCGACACGTATTCGGCTTCAGTTGTTGAGATGGCGAGAGCCGTTTGTTTCTTAGAGAACCATGAGGTAAGACAATGTCCAACAAAATTACAAATACCACTTGTGCTTTTTCTATCAACATAGTCACCGGCATGATCCAAGACAACATATACTATGGTTTCTACTCCTGTTCCTTTAGGATACCATAGACCTAAATGTGTTGTGCCCTTTATATATTTAAATATTCGTTTAACGGCTTCAAGATGAGATATTTTGGGATCTTCTTGAAAGTGGGCACATAGACAAACACTAAACATAATGTCGGGTCTACTAGCCGTGAGATAAAGTAGACTACCAATCATTCCCCAACATTTAGTGTTATCTACAGATTCACCTTCTTCATCCTTAGTGAGCTTAGTTTCCGAAGACATAGGTGTTTTAATAGGTTTGGAGTCTTCAAGACCAAATTTCTTAAGCATATCTTTTATGTATGTAGATTGTTAAAAAATATCCCATCTTCTAGTTGTTTTATTTGAAGTCCTAAGAAAAAGTTGAGTTCTCCCATCATACTCATTTCAAACTCGTCATGCATGATTTTTGAGAAATCATCACATAGCTCTTGACAAGTTGATCCGAATATAATGTCATCAACATATATTTGAACTATGATTATATGTGAATTCTTTTTCTTGGTAAAGAGGGTGTTCTCAACTAAACCCATGGTGTACTTATGGTCAACTAAGAATGTTTCAAGTCAATCATACCATGTTTTGGAGCTTGCTTAAGTCCGTATAAAGGCTTTTTAAGTTTGTAAACGTGATTTGGTTTTTCAAAATCGGTAAAGCCCGGAGGTTGAGCAACATAAAATTCTTCATTTATAAAGCCATTTAGAAATTCACTTTTAACATCTATTTGAAAGAGTTTGAAATCATGTGCACATGCATATGCAAGTAAAATTCTAATTGACTCGAGCCTAGAAACTGGAGCAAAAATTTCGTCGTAGTCAATGCCTTCTTGTTGGTTATAACCTTGTGATACTAGCCTAGCTTTGTTTCTAGACACTACACCATTTTCATCCATTTTATTTCGAAAGACCCATTTTGTTTCAATTATTGTTTGACTTTTTGGTTGAGGAACTAGTGTCCAAACATCATTTCTAACAAATTGGTTTAACTCTTCTAGCATAGCTATTACCCATGATTCATCTTTTATAGCTTCATTTATGTTTTTGGGTTCAATGGTTGATATAAAGCAAAAGAAGTTACTTTCATTTTGGACTTTTCATCTCAAGGTTCTTTCGTTAATTTTACCTATGACACTATCTAATGAATGACTTTTAGATTCTTTAACATTTACAATTTCTCTATTTAATAGTTCCTTGTCATTATCTAACTTATCTTGATTTTCAATAACTTGACTTTCAACTAAGTCATCATCTACCAAAGGTGATGTCTTAGAGGGAGGTGGACTTTCGTCAAATGTTACGTTCAACGATTCCTCGACTCTTAAAGTTTCTTTGTTTAAAACAATATACGCTTTGCTACTTTGTGAATATCCAAGAAATATACCTTCATAAGACTTTGGGTCAAATTTGGTAAGATAATCCTTGGTGTTTAGTATAAAGCATTTACTCCTAAATACTCTAAAATATCCTAGTGTAGGCTTTTTACCTTTGTATAATTCATAAGGTGTTTTATTTAAAAAATGGTCAAATTAAGACTCGATTTAAAATATAGGTAGATGTGTCAACGGAGTTACACCAAAACTTTTGTGGAATATTTTTGCTCATTTAGCATTTCTCTACTCATTTCTTAAAGAGTCCGGTTTTTACGTTCTACTACACCGTTAGATTGAGGAGTGCGTGGCGCAAAAAANTCAACGATTCCTCGACTCTTAAAGTTTCTTTGTTTAAAACAATATACGCTTTGCTACTTTGTGAATATCCAAGAAATATACCTTCATAAGACTTTGGGTCAAATTTGGTAAGATAATCCTTGGTGTTTAGTATAAAGCATTTACTCCTAAATACTCTAAAATATCCTAGTGTAGGCTTTTTACCTTTGTATAATTCATAAGGTGTTTTATTTAAAAAATGGTCAAATTAAGACTCGATTTAAAATATAGGTAGATGTGTCAACGGAGTTACACCAAAACTTTTGTGGAATATTTTTGCTCATTTAGCATTTCTCTACTCATTTCTTAAAGAGTCCGGTTTTTACGTTCTACTACACCGTTAGATTGAGGAGTGCGTGGCGCAAAAAAAATATGAGTAATACCATTTTTATCATAAAAATCTCCGAATTGTATTTCATTGTCAAATTCACGACCATGATCGGTTCTAATTGACAAAATGCAATTTCCTAATTGGTTTTGAATTTTCTTACTAAGAATTTCAAATTGGTCAAAAGCTTCATTTTTACTTTTCAAAATTTTGTCCAAGTATACCTTGAATAATCATCTACTATAACCAAAGTGTAGAAGTTACCTCCATAACTTTGGCTAGCGGGATGGACCAAACAAATCTATCTACAAAAGTTCTAGACATCTAGATGTAGACACCATGTTTTTAGCCTTATGGCTACTATGAACATGTTTACCAATTTTGCAAGCATCACAAAAGTGTTGGTCGTATTTCAACTTGGGTAGGTTTCTAACTAGTTCCTTAGATGAGAGAGTTTGGATGAGTCTCATATTAGCTTGTCCTAAACGTCTATGCCATAGAGGTGAAGATTCATCTAATGAGGTGAGGCAAAGTTTGTCTCTAGATGTTTGATCAATCTTCATGACATATACGTTGTTCTTAAGGACACCTTTAGCTATAGTTATACCGTCTTTTAGTATTTTACTTCCATTTTCACTAAAAAGGACATTATACTTTTTACGAAAAAGTTGACTTGTACTAAGAACATTAAAGCCTAGGTGTCAACATGAGCGACAACATCGATAGAGAGGGAGTCATGAGAAATACTCCCTCCGTCCCAAATTATATGTCCATTTCCAAATTTTACAAAGTTTAAGAAAGGTGGGCCCATTATAGTGTTAGCCAATAGAATTTCATTCTCATCCACTTAAATGTATTTTGATTGGTTGTTATTAAAGTGGACAATAAATTTGGGACAACCAAAACTACCAAAATGGATTTATATTTTGGGACGGAGGGAGTAGTACCTTTTCTGATGATTTTGCTTTTAAGTTTGCTACCAAAGGTGACGTTACCTCCATCATATTCTTGATATGTTGAAAAGAGGCTTTTGTCTCCTGTCATATGCCTTGAGCAACCGCTATTCTTGATCCATTCATCCGGCTCCGAACTTACTTTAAAGCATACCTATTTATAAGAAACACTCAAACATTTGGTCCCCAATATCTCATGGGTCCATTTTGGTTAAACATACCATTACTTTGGTTCATGTATGGAAATGGTTGATATGCGTTCCAAGACATGTAATTTGGAACTTGGTATTGTCTCGGCAAGTTTTGGTTCCAACCATTTTGATAGTTGGGTTGAGTGTTGTAGTTATTCTTTGGAAAGGGGCGTTTGGGAATAGGAGCTTTAGACCTTGGTTGAGTGATTCTAGTTCTAAATTCATTTTTAACAAGCCCTACTCCTACTTTGATAGCCGGTTTTAGTTTTGTTTCAGTTGAGATAACAATAGATTTCTTTGTGACTTTAACAAATTCTGAACGGCTTGAAGTACAACCATTTGGTTCTGCTACAGTTCCCACATAACCATTTTGTTCAACGGACGGAACCTACTTTTCGGTTCCGTCTGAACCGTGGGGTACTGTGGTAGTTATGCTGGTTTTTTGTACTTTTTCGGCTTGTTTCTTTAAACTACTTAGATCTCCTAGTTTCATAAATCCTAGGCCGGTTTTATCATGTGGTGATTTTTGAATTTTCATTATTTCATCCGCACATAAGATACTTTTATTAAACCGTTTGAATTTTGAGTTTTGCTTAATGAGATCATCTTGTGTGATTCTAAGTTTCTTAATTTCAAGTTTAAGCTCTTGACATGATTTACACATCGTGTCAATAGTTTTACTCTTTTCTAAACGCTTGGCTTTTTCTTTTAATTCATAAACTTCATTTTCTAAAAACTCCTTTTTAGTTTTCAAAAATTTGTTTTTGTTTATAATTTTTAAGCTTAGTTCACAAAGTTTGTTATATTCTTTTTGCGACGTATCATCATCAATAGAAGAACAAGATGAATCGGAATGTACCTCATTTGAGTCATGAGCCATGAGAGCAATCTCGTCATTCTTTGGCTCCTCGTCATCATCTTCACTATCACTCCAAGCACCACTTATAAAAGCTCTTTGAGTTTTTCTTTTGGCTGGTTTTGGACATTCTCCTATGAGGCGACTCATGTCTCCACATCTAAAACACTTTCTTTCACCCTTTCCTTTCTTATCGTCGCGATCTTTTCGGAAAGATTTCTTGTCATCTTTAGGTTGCCTTACAAACTTTCCTCGTCTTCGAAAGAACTTCTTAAAGTCTCTAACGGCCATGGCATAATCTTCATCATTGCAATCCGAACTAGATTCTTAATCATCACTTGATTCAACTCTCGATTTTAAAGCAATAGACTTGACTTTTTCTTTCTTGCCTTTAACTATCTCCGAATCTTTTTCCATTACCATTTCATGAACTTTGAGGTTTCCAATTAGCTCGTTAAGTGACATGCTCGAGAGATCTTTAGATTCTTCAATAGCCTTCACTTTTTCTCTCCACTTTGGATGGAGTGCTCTAAGAAATTTCCTGACAAAGTTCTTACTACAAAAAGATTCATCAAGTGCTTTAAGTGAAGTAATAATGGTGTTAAATCTAGCAAATGCACAATCAATTTCATCTTCTGGAATAGAAAATTGTTCATATTGTTGAACCAGAAGATCAATTTTGTTGTCTTTAACTTGTGAGTTTCCTTGATGAGTGATTATTAAAGTTTGCCAAATATCTTTAGCGGTTTTACACATTTAGACTCTTTCATACTCTTTCTTTGGTAAAGCATTATAAATCATCATTTTTGCTTCATTATTTTTAACTACTAATTTCTTTTGATCATCATTATGTTTAGTAAGTAAGTTATCCTCATCTTTACCACTAGCAATGTTTTTAAAAGTGATTTTGTTATCACCTTCAATTATTATATACCACAAAAATATATCTTTAGATTTCACGTAAGTTTCAAAGCGGTTTTTCCAATATATAAAACCATTTGGTTCAAATAGTGGTGGTCTTTGCATAGATTGCCCTTTTTTGAAATTTTCAAAATCCATGAATCGTTCCAAGTTTTAAAATACAATATATTTTAGAAATATTGAGTAACGTGGCTCTTGATGCCAATTGTGGAAAACTAGAAGGGGGGTTGAATAGTTTACCGATTTTTAAATTTAATTTCCTTAGAAAACTTTACGTGTAATCAACAAATGCATATACCAAACAATAAGTAAAGTGCAAGATAAAGTAAGAAACGATCAAACCACAACACGGATGTTTATAGTGGTTCGGCTACAAGGACTCTTTTTCCTTGCCCTACTCCACTCCCCGAGTATCCAACTCGAGAGTTTTCTTCACTAGTCAACAAGCTCCTTTCACCGGTGGAGAAACCTTACACATCGCTTACACAAGATTACCGACACAAAGCTAGATGTCGAGTTCTTTTACAAGGGTACAACCACTCCCGTCACACTATGTATTTTGAGGACTAAAATACTAACCGATCACTAATGACTAGATACAATCAATGAAAATATGAACAACAAAAGTTCACACACTACTAAACAAACAAGTCTTGCAACTTTGCGTTGAAGCTTGTACGTCTCTGATATGAAATTGTGATCTTCTTGCTACAAGAGAATCTCAATGAAATGTGAATGAATTAGATAGAAGTAATGAGAGTATGTATGATTATGTANAAATACTAACCGATCACTAATGACTAGATACAATCAATGAAAATATGAACAACAAAAGTTCACACACTACTAAACAAACAAGTCTTGCAACTTTGCGTTGAAGCTTGTACGTCTCTGATATGAAATTGTGATCTTCTTGCTACAAGAGAATCTCAATGAAATGTGAATGAATTAGATAGAAGTAATGAGAGTATGTATGATTATGTATGATTGCAAGTGATAAGAAACAACTTGGAGTTGCTTGCTATTTATGGGCAAGAAGCCTCAGCAGGCCACGGATTGGACGGAACCAAATCCATGGTTCCGTCTGTGTTAGAGTTTGGTTCCGCCAAGCTCTGACACACAATCCTCCAAAGTATCTCTCAAATCTAACCAAAATATTGCTCATTTAAGAAGCAATCTAAGCAATATCTTCACTATATCTTCCAAAGATCATACATTCTTCCAAATATCATGATGCAAGATATGATGTAAGAATGCATTTCTATTTATGTTTAAACTAGTGTATTCTTGTAAAATGAATATGTTGTCTAGGTAATGTTTAACTTGTACAATAAAGTGACTTATGGCTTTATATGTAAAAGACTTAACTATATTTATACTTGTTGCTAAAATAAAGGTTATATTTTGTCGTTAACAAAATATGGCAAAGATCGTAAAATATAAATAACGTTTTTAGGCGATATTTGTATTAACAGAAACCACTCGGCTCAATGCCCACTCCTACTCGGGTAATGGTAAATTATGTCTCGAACAAACACCAATCCCTTTATCCGAGTCACCTCGTAGGGAAACCACGATTTCTTTTCAAAAATATGCACGCCCTTATTCGCCTCCCCATGAACTAAATCCCGGATTTGAAGCTTAGATGAGGGAATATATGTTGGCACATTCCGAGAGNTATCTTCACTATATCTTCCAAAGATCATACATTCTTCCAAATATCATGATGCAAGATATGATGTAAGAATGCATTTCTATTTATGTTTAAACTAGTGTATTCTTGTAAAATGAATATGTTGTCTAGGTAATGTTTAACTTGTACAATAAAGTGACTTATGGCTTTATATGTAAAAGACTTAACTATATTTATACTTGTTGCTAAAATAAAGGTTATATTTTGTCGTTAACAAAATATGGCAAAGATCGTAAAATATAAATAACGTTTTTAGGCGATATTTGTATTAACAGAAACCACTCGGCTCAATGCCCACTCCTACTCGGGTAATGGTAAATTATGTCTCGAACAAACACCAATCCCTTTATCCGAGTCACCTCGTAGGGAAACCACGATTTCTTTTCAAAAATATGCACGCCCTTATTCGCCTCCCCATGAACTAAATCCCGGATTTGAAGCTTAGATGAGGGAATATATGTTGGCACATTCCGAGAGATTGGCAAAATTTGAAGAAACTGTTTATAGAGAACGAGAGGAGATGCAAGAAAATATGGGTGAGATGATTAATTTATTGAAGGAATACACTATGATGAAAGCTCCGGAAAGAGTGTTAATGCGAAAAGAAAATCACACTCCCATCACAAAACATATGAATGCTATCTCTATCGTCTACGAAGGCGACAATGAAGTTGAGGGACAAGCGAGTAATGATGGATAGTGAAGAAGTCGATGAAAGCATGATCGATGCCAAGAACAATGAGTGCAATGATGACACTCATAATAAGTCATGTTTAGAAGAGAAAGACAAATCCATGGGAAAGAAAAAGGTTATAAAGGAATGATTATGGAAGCGCCCGAATCTCACCCAATCGAATATAACTTGAAACATGACATTAATAAGAAAACCATTGACAATCTAATAAATAACTATAGATATATCGACTCGTTACGAAAGACCTTTAAAGTAGACATGGATGAAGAGGTGTATGATACGTTACCCGCAGGACCTTTGTACAAAAGTCTTCTTAAAAAGAGTGTGGCCAAGAAGCATGTAGTTTATGGGAATTTCGAGATACCTTGTAGCATTGGTAATTTAGAATACATATACGCATTAGCCGACCAAGGATCCGATGTGAACATAATGCCTCTATCAATCTAGAATAAGTTAACTAGGGATGTCCTTGGTGAAAAAAGGAGGGATCTTATTACTTTTTAAACTTTTTATGATAGTAAGTATCAACGCCCATTTTTAACTTTATAACTTATAACACTGTGCAAATGAGCGCCTACCATATTGAAGCTTTACCGAAAGCAGTTTATCCACTAATATGGCTCAACTGACTTGTTTACTTTTTGGTAGATATCTAGTTTTACATCTTCTTTATTTTTGTTTTGGTATATGGTTTTTGCTTTATGTAAGAATCATCAAACTTTATTCGTTTCTAGTAACTACGAAAATTTATGTTTTGGTCAATATTAATTCTAGTTCTTTTATTTTATTTTTTCCATATTTATACAATTTTGGTGTTTATTGTTTAGCGCAATTTTTTATACTACATAAGATAATAGAACAGTTGCGAAGCGGCAAGTTTGATATTGGCCATCTTCTTAAAATTACATGGCTATAGGTCATGTTTGGCAACACTTTTTTGGAAGCGTTTAAGAGCGGTAAGCGACAAGCGTTTCAGTCTTAACGCTTGTTTGGCAACACTGCTGCTAGCGTTTAACAACACCTCAAAAGCTTGCAATCTTAATGCTTCATAAAGAAGCTTTCCAATATACCGCTAGCGTTTACTTTTAATATTACCAATTTACCCTTAAAAAATAACATTCATTCATAAGTATATGCCCTTTTACGTAATTTTACATTTTATAATTACAACTACAGCTACGTTACCAAACACGTTTTTTAAACAAGCAACTAATGCTTACTGCTACTGCTTACTGCTACAGCTTACTGCTTATTGCTATTGCTTACTGCTACCTGTCGCCAAACATAGCCTATACCAAGTTGGATAGGAGTCATTGCACACACTTGATCACTATGTTGGACTTTTGTAGATATGTTATTAAGTTATTAGTTATCACATATAACAACTAAAACTTTAGAACGTAATAATTAAAAAGAAAAATAAAAAGAAAAAAATTAGGTATATGGATAGTTCGAACTTGTGCCCCTTCTTTAAATTTAGCATGGTTTACAATCTCGGCAAGCAATAGTTTTAGTTAATTTAGACTTTTATGTTTTTTATCATTAAGTTACATGTAAATTACATCGTTCTTCCTCGTGATTTGCGTTTACAATCTCGGCTAGCAATAGTTTTAGTTAATTTAGACTTTTATGTTTTTATCATTAAGTTACATGTAAATTACATCGTTCTTCCTCGTGATTTGCGTTGACAGTGGTTTCGCCCTTGACCGGAACAACTATGTCATCCTTAAATGCCAATCGTTATCGGTCGTTAGTCCCTCCCTCTGACGGTCTCACTAACGCACGTCAAGTGTATATACATCAAAACCACATGAGGGTAACTTGCTTATTTTACTTATTCCTGAAGTATTTATCAACAAATCATACTCACATGAGGGTAATGAGCACTTATTTCTTTTTATGTAGTATTTATCAGTGATGCAAAAAAAGGCTTACAAGGCCGATTAATCATCGCTTATGCGTTATTGGGCCATCAATCTTGCCGATTTGTGTAAATCGGTCAAACAAATAGATCAACCGTGGTCAACGGCGGTCAACGATGCTCAAACTTGCCGGAAACTTGCAAATCTCGTCGGAAATACCCAAAACTCATCGTAAACTAGTTTTAATCATTTATAGTCGCTTTTATATCTATTACAAGATGTTTTTTTTTAAGGAAAATCTTGCTGGGAATACCCAAACTCACCGGAAATGCCCAACACTTGCCAGAAATGCCAATCCAGTTACTCACCGATTCGCGATTTTTGCAACCTTGAACAAATGTAATCACTAATAGTTGTTGTTTATATCTATATAAATATGTTTTTTTAATAAAATCTTGTAGAAAATATCCAAAAGTCGCTTAAAATACTCAAAACTTGCCAAAAATATTAATCCGATTAATCTCGCCTACATCAATTAAGCTAAGAGACAAGCTAAAAGGGGATTTATCAACAAATGTTTCTCTCTTTGCCTACCAAAACTAAAAAAACGAATACCAAACAATCAGAAGTCCTTGTCACCATCCAGCATCTTCATATTCGCGTCTCCATTTTCACCTTCTGTCATTACTCTCTTCTTTTTCCCAAACCCTGTTTTCTTCTTTTTCATTTCCACTCAATTTTCAAATAAAAGGTTTCTCGTTATCAAATCTGTTTTTGCATTATTCAAATTTAAATTCACGTTTTCTTTTTTATTTATTGGCATAAAGCTTTCAAGTTTTTAACTAATATCATCTCTAACATAAGTTTTTAGGTCACTCCTTAAAAAGGTAATGTGTAAAATCTAATAAACCTTCAAAAACAAAACCATTCTCCATGATTATATTGGATGCACATAACATGACATTTTCTCTTCAAATGTAGAATAGTGTTCCATGCACCAATGTTTTTGTGAGGGCTTAAACAGGATACTATTTTGATTGTGAGAGTATGGTCCTAAACATTTTTTAGTTTGGGTGTCGTTGATAGGATCAAGGCCGTACATTCATGAATTTGCCCAATGTTTGTCCGAGGAGGCTGTATGTGGTTGGTAGTGAAATAACGGAAAGAGGGCAGGACCAAGGAGGTCCCGGAGATGACCCTGAACCACGTGTATGTTTTTTTTCGTAATGTAAAATTTTGTCAAAAATTACTGTATCACTTTATTGCAATGTCCCCCTAATTGAACTATGAACTCTTACTTAAAACCTATACGTCTTTATTGATTTCCTTTTTAAAATTATGACCCATACACCATCAGCATTCTAGACTATTGGCCACCGGCCACTGCCAAAAGTTGCAAAAAACAAAAAACGACATGTATTCATGGTCGACATATTGTGCAAGGTACAGTTTAGGGACTTAATTTCATGAATAGCACAACACTTTTTTTTTTTTTTTTTTTTTTTTTTTTTTTAAAGGCATGAATTTTATTGCTAACAAGCTCCAAGATGGAGCCTGAGAGATACAAGACAGAGAGAAAAAGGAAAAGGAAATAAAACAGGAACAAAAGCAAAGACCTAAAATTAAACACGATCTAGAGTATCGAAAGGTCTTGTAATCCATCTCTCCCAAACTGCAAAACCATGAGTGAACCAGGCCCAAAATCCAAGTTTTAGTAAGCCGTTGAATCGTCGAGAAGGTGTCTTCCTCTTTGATACTTTCCATAGAAGCCGGGTCGGCATTTACCAATTTGTTACGCCATTTCCATAAGACCCACGAAGAAATCTTAAGAACTCCCTGAAAGATTTTGTTTTATACCCCAGGTTGTGCACATTTTCAGTGGCAATTTTTCCTATGGTAAAAGACGGGAACACAGAGGGCATATCTAAGTTCCACCAAGCCAACACTTTGAGTTAGGGTTGAGCAAACGGACCATTCTGACCGGATCGAGACAGACCGGACCGAAGGACTAGCTGTCCGGTCCGGTCTCGGTCTCAAGTTTTTCCTTATTTCGGTCTCGGTCCGGTCCGTTCTAAAAACCGACCATTTTGTCTTCTTTGACCGGACCGAACAAATTCGGTCTCGGTCTTGGGTTTTGGGCAATTTCTGTCTCGGTCTTTGTCGGTCTGGTCTGGTCTTCGACCGATGATCAGCCCTATTTTGAGTAATGGTGGCAAGGTTGTAAAAATCGCTAGGCGCTAGTGATGCGGTCGGGTAGGGCCTAGCGATTAATCGGTTACGCGAGGATTAATCGGGGATTAATCGGAATGAATTTTCTATGCATAAAATTGTAATTTTTGATATTATATTATATTATATTTATGAGATAAGCATAGTGCATCAAATTTCAAATATTTCAAGTGTTCAAATATAAACATAATACATAATTCTTCAAAGTTCAAAGTCAAATTTTAAGCGATCTTTGACCGATTTTGTCCGATTAATCGGTTTGTTGACCAATTTTTAAGCGATTTTGCCTGATTTTAAGTGATTTTGTTAACCGATTTTTAAGCTATTTTGTCCGATTAATCCGATTAGACCGATTTTGTCCGATTAATCGGTTTGTTGACCAATTTTTAAGCGAGCTTTGACCAAACCGATTAAATAGGCCGATTATGATAAATCCGGGCGCTTAGTGACCGATCAGCAATTATATGCCTATTAATCGGCCGCCTAGGCCGATTTTTACAATAGAGAATGGTGGACTAAGTACACGTTTGGTATGTGGGTTTCAAATGCTTTGGATTCATTCATTTACTAAATACAATGTTTGGAATATTTATTTTGGATTTGAATAATCCTTTGATGCCAAATACTCATTCTTCACCCACTTTGCGGGTTTTCAAAAAATATCTCAGGGGATTGTGTTTTTTTTTTTTTTTTTTTTTTTTTTTTTTTTCACACAAAGTATCAACCACATGTTTCTCAAGTCACCTTCTTTTTAGTATATTTTATATTTAAACAATATGTAGTATTATAATTTGTTAATAAATAAATGTATTTTTAAAATATAATAAATAATTTTCAATCTCCTCATTTCTTTCAAACCAAATCTAAATTCAAATCTGATTCTAATCTCACCTACGAACCAAACGGACCATTAAATATTTATATAATGAAGGTATGGTTAACTTCAATAACCATCACCAGTTGACATAATGTCAATGCACCTAAATTCTTCCCTAAAAATTTAGTATTCAAACCTTATTTGATATTCCTTCCATCCTAAATATATCATTTACATTTTTTTTCCTCCCAAACTAATTGTCCACTTTCAAAAATAAATATAAAATCTAAAATAAATTTACCATAATACCATTACTAGAGGTTATGTTAATTTTAAAGAAGTTCTAAATTAATTAGTTAAAATAAAATTGTTATTCCGCAAAATGTAAAAAAGATAAAGTTGTAAAACAACTATTTTGAGACGGGTGGATAACATATTAAAAAGTCCATGGAAAAGGTCGAAAGCGATCACGGTGATCGTTTAGACCATGTACAAGTTATGTGGCATTAAGTCGCCCTTCCCAGTATAATCTAAAGAGAAAAAACTTCAATCGTTTACTCGTAAACTCCGTTTAACATCATATGTGACATAAAATTATTCCTTTTAACCAAAATTTTTATTAAGAAGAATTTTAAGGTTTAATATTGAGAAAATTTCTTAAATTAATCATTTAAGAGACCAAAATACGAAAATGGATGGGGCACATTGGTAAACTAGTCGTTAGATGTGAGACATGTGGCAAAATATATGGTAATTTAGGCAGCGCATTTATGGATTTTGTTTAGGTGCGCTTGACTTTTTCATATAAAGGTTCATGAGCACTCTAAATGACCAAGTGCTCCCACTTTTCTTGCACGCCTCAGATGAGACCAAAAAATATAAATAAATAAAAAGAAAAAAATTCAGGAGCACTCCAAAAGACCAAGTGCTCCCAGTTTCTATTGTGCACCTCACATAACTCAAAAAATTCAGCACTATTTTTCATATAAAATGTTAAGGAGCATTCTAAGCACCACGTGCTCCCTCTTTTGTGCGTCTAACAAAACAAATTGTTGAAGAGCACTAACTCTAAAGCTGAAACATGAGATGATATACATAGGTGCGTTTGATTGAGGTACCCCATTGGTTTGGGGTGTGCTTGGACCATTTTGGTAAAGTGAAAGAAAAATGGTCATATTTGTAAATTTGTAAATGGGGTGTAAAGTGGTTCATTTTGGTAATTTGTTTTTTAATAATTTGTCTAGAGATAGAATAGTAGAATATGTTTTTCCTAAAAATAAACTGAGTCTTCGGTTGGTTGATACCAGATTCTTAAAGAACAAATTCATCTTCCTGTCCTTAATTTGTACTCCACTATTTGCTGGATGACATCCAAAACAATGAATACTAAATATAAGCTTCCACGTATCACAAATTTTAATGATGCACTCCACGTGTTCGACGTAATGCTTCTTAGAAAACCATTGCCATCAGTGACCCAATTCAACCATGTCATTGGAGTAGTTGCCAAAACTAAAAATTACACAACTGCTCTTTCCCTTTTCAAACAAATAAATTTACGCGGTATCGCGAGTAGTTTATACACATTCAACATTTCCATTAACTGTTATTGTCACCTTAATCAAATAAGTAACGCTTTCGCAATTTTAGGGACTCTTTTTAAGCAAGGTCATCCACCTGATGTAGCTACTTATAATACTCTAATTAATGGGCTTGTGGTTAATGATCGTGTTATTGAGGCGGTTGAGTTGTTTAAAAAGTTGGTTAAGGAGAAGTTATGTACGCCTAGTGAAGTTACGTATGGGGCGGTTATTAATGGGTTGTGTAAAGTTGGTTATAATGATAGGGTGGTTGCTTTGGTTGGGTTTATGGAGAAGCAAGGTCCTTTGAAACCGAATTTGATAGTTTATAATATGGTTATTGATAGTCTTTGTAAAGATGGAATGGTGGATGATTCGTTGGAGATGTTTTACAGTTTGATGAGTAAAGGTGTTGAACCGAATGTAGTGACTTATAGTTGTTTGATTCATGGGTTGTGTAATTTTGGTAGACATAAAGAAGCTAATAAGATTTTGAAAGAAATGAATGGTCGAGGGGTTTTGCTAAATGCGCATACGTATAGCATCTTGGTGAATGCTTTATGTAGAGAAGGATTGGTTCAGGATGCCGAGGGTGTTGTTGGAACTATGATTCAGAAAGGAATAGATCCAAATTTAGCAACTTTTAATGCTCTTATGGATGGTTATTGTTTGAGAGGTAAAGTGAATGCTGCAAAGAAAGTTTTTGATCAAATGTTAGATAGAGGCCTTATTCCTAGCGTTATTAGTTATAACACTTTGATTAATGGGTACGGCAAGAAAAAGAAAATAGATGAAGCAACTAAGTTATTTGAAGGAATCAAACACAAAGGTGTGAAACCTAACGTTGTTACATATAATACGTTGTTACACGGGCTTTTTCAAGCGGGTAGATGTTCATCGACGAAAGAACTTTATGACGAGATGCAAAATGAGGGTGTGATTCCAAATATATACGTCTATAGAACACTGTTAGATGGAATGTGCAAAAACCATCAAGTTTCTGAAGCAGTAACTATTTTTCGCTCACTGGAAAAAAGTGAATTTGCTGATGATGTATCTCTTTACGGTATCCTCATTAAAGGTTGTTTCACGGACAAGAAGCAGAATCTAGCACAAAGTTTTCTTGAAGAACTTTCTTCCAAAGGGTTGCAACCCGATCTGTGGACCTACAATGTGATGATTCATGGGTTTTGTACATATGGATTATTGGATGAAGCAAAAGAGATACTTGTGAAAATGAAAAATATTGGTTGTGTTCCAAATAGTATTACCTATAATGTTATTCTTCAAGGGTTCTTAAAAAGAAAAGAAAGTCAAGAGTCAAAGATATTGTTAGAGGAGATGGTGGGTAGAGGTTTCACTCCTGATTCTAGGACTTTTTCGTTGTTGTTAGATTTGGTACCGGATGATGGGCAGAACTCTGATCTGATTAACGTCATTCAGAAACTCAAACCTAAAGGCATTGATAATTCGTGTTTACTATTAGGTAGTGTAGATTCCTAAATTTGGTCCTGCCTACAAATATTAGGTGCTGTTGTTCCCGAGTGCATTCATCTTTTGCCTAGAGGTATTCATTATTCTTTTAGTGGTATTATGTACTTTAACTCAACAATTGCTTCACGCCAAGCCAAAAATAGACTATTTCGCATATATATTTTACACCTATCTCCCAAGTATGCATAAAGCCATAAAGAGAGTTACAACTTGTAGGGGGTGTTTGGGTTGCTTATAAAAACTGTTTGAAGTTAATCAGGAAATCGTTAACAAATCAGAAGCAAGTTGAATTATAAGTCAGGGTTAATATGTTTATAGCTTATTTGAGTAACAGACCATAAATTTGTGAATAGGCTGTTTTGTTAAGCATTTTGTGTTTAAGTATTGCTTGTTATGTGTCTACACTTAGTATGGCACAAATTTGTACGCCTAGTGAAGTTACGTATGGGGTGGTTATTAATGGGTTGTGTAAAGTTGGTTATAATGATAGGGCGGTTGCGTTGGTTGGGTTTATGGAGAAGCAAGGTCCTTTGAAACCGAATTTGATAGTTTATAATATGGTTATTGATAGTCTTTGTAAAGATGGAATGGTGGATGATTCGTTGGAGATGTTTTACAGTTTGATGAGTAAAGGTGTTGAACCGAATGTGGTGACTTATAGTTGTTTGATTCATGGGTTGTGTAATTTTGGTAGACATAAAGAAGCTAATAAGATTTTGAAAGAAATGAATGATCAAGGGGTTTTGCTAAATGCGCATACGTATAGCATCTTGGTGAATGCGTTATGTAAAGAAGGATTGGTTAAGGATGCCGAGGGTGTTGTTGGAACTATGATTCAGAAAGGAATAGATCCAAATTTAGCTACTTTTAATGCTCTTATGGATGGTTATTGTTTGAGAGGTAAAGTGAATGCTGCAAAGAAAGTTTTTGATCGAATGTTAGATAGAGGCCTTATTCCTAGCGTTATTAGTTATAACACTTTGATTAATGGGTACTGCAAGAAAAAGAATATAGATGAAGCAACTAAGTTATTTGAAGGAATCAAACACAAAGGTGTGAAACCTAACGTTGTTACATATAATACGTTGTTACACGGGCTTTTTCAAGCGGGTAGATGTTCATCGGCGAAAGAACTTTATGACGAGATGCAAAATGAGGGTGTGATTCCAAATATATACGTCTATAGAACACTGTTAGATGGAATGTGCAAAAACCATCAAGTTTCTGAAGCAGTAACTATTTTTTTCTCACTGGAAAAAAGTGAATTTGCTAATGATGTATCTCTTTACGGTATCCTCATTAAAGGTTGTTTCAAGGACAAGAAGCAGAATCTAGCACAAAGTTTTCTTGAAGAACTTTCTTCCAAAGGGTTGCAACCCGATCTGTGGACCTACAATGTGATGATTCATGGGTTTTGTACATATGGATTATTGGATGAAGCAAAAGAGATACTTGTGAAAATGAAAAATATTGGTTGTGTTCCAAATAGTATTACCTATAATGTTATTCTTCAAGGGTTCTTAAAAAGAAAAGAAAGTCAAGAGTCAAAGATATTGTTAGAGGAGATGGTGGGTAGAGGTTTCACTCCTGATTCTAGGACTTTTTCATTGTTGTTAGATTTGGTACCGGATGATGGGCAGAACTCTGATCTGATTAACGTCATTCAGAAACTCAAACCTAAAGGCATTGAAAATTCGTGTTTACTATTAGGTAGTGTAGATTCCTAAATTTGGTCCTGCCTACAAATATTAGGTGTTGTTGTTCCCGAGTGCATTCATCTTTTGCCTAGAGGTATTCATTATTCTTTTAGTGGTATTATGTACTTTAACTCAACAATTGCTTCACGCCAAGCCAAAAATAGACTATTTCGCATATATATTTCACACCTATCTCCCAAGTATGCATAAAGCCATAAAGAGAGTTACAACTTGTAGGGGGTGTTTGGGTTGCTTATAAAAACTGTTTGAAGTTAATCAGGAAATCGTTAACAAATCAGAAGCAAGTTGAATTATAAGTCAGGGTTAATATGTTTATAGCTTATTTGAGTAACAGACCATAAATTTGTGAATAGGTTGTTTTGTTAAGCATTTTGTGTTTAAGTATTGCTTGTTATGTGTCTACACTTAGTATGGCACGAAAATGATATTTGAGAGATGGTTTGAAGTAGGATCAAAAGAGGCCGGAACTAGTTTGTTGGCAGCAAACTTTACACTGGCCAGCATAGTGCTACCCCACAATTTTAGTTGTTTGCCAACATAGGCCAGAACTAATTTATACATCCATCCATGTGTAAGAAGTGTTCCTAAACCATGTAAACCTAGTCGAATCCACATGGTTTGAAATTGTTTAAGATGTTTGTTTCAGTTTGTGAAGCTAATTTTAAGCATGTCTCATTGCCTAACATGATATGGCATGAAGTTAAGTTTGTTTTTGCATGTTTTAAAGATCAAACATAGTTTAACATGACATTACTTTGTGCGAGTGTGGATGCAATTCTTGCAGTGAAGGCTTAGCAGTGACAAAAACTGTGGCATGACTTTAGCTGATAAGTTTACTGTTGTAAGACTTGGGTTTTTGTTCTGTATGGTCATAATGTATATATGAACGTAAGCGTGACACCGATTGTAAGTATGTTTAGGTTCTTGTGATTTCGGGTTTGGTCCAACTTTTCTAACACCGTATGTTTGACTATATTTGTATATTCTTTTATTTTATTAGGAAAAATAAGATACACCACAGTTACACATCTATTTTCTTTCTCACTTTCTCCCTTATCTGTATTCATCCACCAGAACACAAAAACACAGCTTCAAACATTCAAAACACAAAACATCATCTTCAATTATTTCACACATTCAAAACATAAAACATCAACACCCACATAAACCATTGCCATCTTCGTTGCGTCACCTCCAACAACACCATCACCACCAGATTTACCATAGGACGCCGGCCAGATCTACTGTAAGCCGCCGCCACCAAACATTAGTTTTATAGATCTGGATTTTTTCGAGCTTATGAATGGGTTTTAAACTTGGGTATTTCAAATCTGGATTTCTTCGAGCTTATTCATATAGGTAGCAGTGATGACAGCATCAGATTGGAGTGGGTGTGCTGACGGCAGCGGTTATAGCGGATGGTGGGGGGGTTTCAGTGGTCAAGAAATTAGAAGATGAACAAAAATGGTGATACCGCATTGAATCAATCATTCTTATTCAATCACTCTGCTCTTTTGAAACAAAACCAAACTGCTTTATTACTTTCAAAACCACACAATTTGATACGATCTCATCACGACACAGTTATATAAAGCCAACAAATAATGTACTACGAAAACAAACTCACTGATAATCTCACTATGAGCAAATCTGTTATGATTCACATTAACCAAACATATACTCATGTAGTACAAAGTTAACATAAAAGATCTGCATGTGCCACAAACTAAATTTATCACTACAACTTTCAAAAGGAACACCAAGTCGTGTAAACATATTACTTATTTTCTGAAAATCCTCATAGGTGAGTAGGAAACGTTGAAATTATTTGAATATTAGCAAATGCAGCAAAGTACAATGATGCCATCCTTTAGATAAATGCCGCAATTCCATTCCAAGTTGGATATTATTGAGCATCCAGTTATAACAAACATACAAACCATTCGTAAAGTAGATGAGGATTAGAATTATGATCGCAAGTTGTTTGAGTCTCATGACTAATACGCAACTTTTGTAATCGACAAATGATGCGAATGTATTTTGGCACCATATAGCTCTGAATACGGGGACAATATACAATTGCATCATTTGGCCATTACAAAAGATCCATAGTAGTCATAAAATTCAAACAACTTGCGATCATAATACTACTCTCCCTCTACATTACGAGGAGACTGTGTGTTTGTTAAAACCAGATGCCTAATAATATTCACCTTGTAACGGAAAAGCGGATTTGTATAACGGATGGCAACATTGTGCTTTGATGCATTTGCTACTATCCAAGACATTTCAATGTCAAAATACTTGTTTTGATGTTCCAAATCCACCTTGTCCGATAAACACACTTAGTGAGTCACATTCTGAAGTTCCGAAACTTTGTTTTACACAAGGTCTTCCGCAAGCTTCCGGTGTGTTGCTACGTATGCGGCAATGTGAAGGGTTGTGCCTACACGTTTAAGTGAGACAAAACTGTTCCAACCTTCGAATTGATGCTTCACACATAGGAACACAAGTTTTAAGAATCCCTTTCCACCTCCTAAAAAAACAATATCGGTAAAGCATGTTATACTCTTTTCATCCATACTTCCTCAAGACAAAATCAATAATTTGAATACATTGCGGATAAGGTTTATAAGCAATCTATAGACCATATATGATAAACAAACAACAACATGTTAAATCTCGCGGGAGCTGGGTATATAGACCATATATGATAACAATGAATACTTCAAAATTGTTAATGTACTGTAACAAATAAGCTTAAATATGAAGTAAATAAAACTCACCAAAAAATGAAGGCTTCAATAAGTTACAACTAACCCCGAGCTATAATGCATTTCAAGAGAACCCAAACTTGATTCTGAATAACCAAACAATAAGCAATCATACGGATACTTTACTATATCGTCTTTTTCAAAAGAATCACACATATACCATGACACCATTTCCACTAACGTCTAGTACGGACTAACTATGACCCATTTTTGTACTTCCATTTGCAGCTTCTGAAACAAAGTATACAAAATCCATTAAAGAAGTTTTTTATGTTTCTACTAGAAGCTAAAATTTAGTACTGTCATTGACACTGCTAGTTTAGTTTCAATTAAGAGATAACAAAATCCATATTTATTTTTTATTTTTTATTATTTTTTTTTTTTTACTTTTACAATTACATACAGGTTTAATGAAATAAAATATTTACAATAGACAATAACAGAATATCATTTTTTAAATGGGACTGAAAAAGTACAAACAAAAATATGAACACAAAAAAATAAACTGATGATACAAAGTGAGTTGATAATTGTTTTACCTGATTTGGGTTGGAAATCAGATCAGTATTGAAAGACAGGTGCATAGCAGCCATATTCATGATTGATCTAATCGGCAAATGAATAGACGGCTGAGATCTGAAGAGACCATCATGATTATTGCGGAGGCGAACTGGAAGTGTGTATGTGACAAGATGTGTAGGTTTAGACACGTATTTATATACGGAGTACTGTAGGTTAATTTTTCAGTGCGTTTGGTATAGAGGGTTCTATACAAAGAGGTGTAGTTAGTGCAGAAAGCCCGAGCCTGGTCGGGCTTATAGTTTATAAAAACCGAGCATAAAAAATTCAGACCAGGTTAAGCCCGGGCCTCAACTAAAATATTAGGCATATTTTGGCTCAAATGGTATGAACCGGGCCTTTTCCGGCCTAGGCTCATGTGTTTTTGGACTTTTTATATATATTTTGTATTAATCATATAGTTATGTTATATGAAAATTATAAATATTTGATCTACATTTGCAAATATCTTATATACTAAAAGCTTAAGTTGTCTTATAAATGCAAAGTGCTCACAATAAATGTTTCATGAATTTAAAGTGAAATGTGGAAGCTTCATGTGACTCTAAAGTTCCGAAACTTTGTTTTACACAAGGTCTTCCGCAAGCTTCCGGTGTGTTGCTACGTATGCGGCAATGTGAAGGGTTGTGCCTACACGTTTAAGTGAGACAAAACTGTTCCAACCTTCGAATTGATGCTTCACACATAGGAACACAAGTTTTAAGAATCCCTTTCCACCTCCTAAAAAAACAATATGGGTAAAGCATGTTATACTCTTTTCATCCATACTTCCTCAAGATAAAATCAATAATTTGAATACATTGCAGATAAGGTTTATAAGCAATCTATAGACCATATATGATAAACAAACAACAACATGTTAAATCTCGCGGGAGCTGGGTATATAGACCATATATGATAACAATGAATACTTCAAAATTGTTAACGTACTGTATCAAATAAGCTTAAATATGAAGTAAATAAAACTCACCAAAAAATGAAGGCTTCAATAAGTTACAACTAACCCCGAGCTATAATGCATTTCAAGAGAACCCAAATTTGATTCTGAATAACCAAACAATAAGCAATCATACGGATACTTTACTATATCGTCTTTTTCAAAAGAATCACCCATATATCATGACACCATTTCCACTAAAGTCTAGTACGGACTAACTATGACCCATTTTTGTACTTCCATTTGCAGCTTCTGAAACAAAGTATACAAAGCGTTAAATTAAAGAAGTTTTTTATGTTTCTACTAGAAGCTAAAATTTATTACTGTCATTGACACTGCTAGTTTAGTTTCAATTACATACAGGTTTAATGAAATAAAATATTTACAATAGACAATAACAGAATATCATTTTTTAAATGGGACTGAAAAAGTACAAACAAAAATATGAACACAAAAAAATAAACTGATGATACAAACTGAGTTGATAATTGCTTTACCCGATTTGGGTTTGGAAATCAGATCAGTATTGAAAGACAGGTGCATAGCAGTCATATTCATGATTGATCTAATCGGCAAATGAATAGACAGCTGAGATCTGAAGAGATCTCATGATTATTGTGGAGGCGAACTTGAAGTGTGTATGTGACAAGATGTGTAGGTTTAGACACGTATTTATATACGGAGTACTGTAGGTTAATTTTTTAGTGCGTTTGGTATAGAGGGTTCTATACAAAGAGGTGTAGTTAGTGCAGAAAGCCCGAGCCTGGTCGGGCTTATAGTTTATAAAAACCGAGCATAAAAAATTCAGACCATGTTAAGCCCGGGCCTCAACTAGAATATTAGGCATATTTTGGCTCAAATGGTATGAACCGGGCTTTTTCCGGCCTAGGCTCATGTTTTTTTTGGACTTTTTATATATATTTTGTATTAATCATATAGTTATGTTATATGAAAATTATAAATATTTGATCTACATTTGCAAATATTTTACTAAAATTCTACTTCCTTCATCTTCAATAATAAATATCATCATCTATCATGAATCTTTCAAAGATGTTTTGTCTTCTTGTCATTTCATACTATCAAAATAATCTTTTAACCAAATGCACATATTCATTGATTGATTCGAAAGATTCCTCCTCCTTATGATTGAAACCTTACAGCCTAATGAAAAACATATTCGGGAGCTACGTTTGAAGCGTGGACTGTTAGTATATCTCATGCCATGGCAAACAAAATTGGATTGTAAAGATTTATTTTTTCCACTGTGCCAAGATATCAAAAGACGCAAAACTAGAAACAATCATAAATAATTATTTTATTGTATGATATAAAAATAACACATAACTTAGACCTTCTTTTAAAAAGATTGGCCTTTAAAAAAAAGAAAAAAGAAAAAGAAAAAAAATGCTTTCAGGCTTTTTGCGGTCTTTACAGAAAGCTCGGGCCTTTTTGGCACGCTTTTTCAGGCTTTGGGCTTTGTCCGGGTCTGACCACGCTTTGGCGAAAAATATAAGTTCCATTTAGGCCTGCTGGGCTTTTCTGGGTCGGGCTTTTTACAAAAAAAAAATAAATAAATAAATAAATAAATAAATAAATAATAAAAATAAAAAATGCCAGTCTTTTTACAAAAAAGGTGTCATGTCTTCGCTTTTCACTTTCTTTATCACTCACACAACCGAAACCCCCCTCACTGACACTCAACCAAAAACCCCACTTTTAGGACCCATTATACCAAATTAAAACACAAAAACTGAATTTAAATAAAAAATAATAATTAAAAAAAATCCTCTCTTTAGCGGAAGCCACGTCACTCACTTTGTCAATGGCGCAAGAGGGGGTGGCTTGGCTTTAGCTAAAATCCAAGAATGGCGTGGGTGTTGTGTTACCAGCCATAAGCCAACATTACACTCTCAACTTTCCCTCCATTAAGCATAACCTGTAACCAATCACAAAAAATACTTCACGATCTTTTTCATATATTTTGGCCGGCGACAATATAAAGAAGCATAAGGAAGACAGAGACCTTCGTAAGAGGGGCACAAATCAAACCTTCCTTTTCCTTTTGGGTACCTATACCCAACGCTCTAACTGGATTTGGCTTCACAAAATGTGTTTGGAGTGACGGGATGGGTTAGAGTGAGCTGACAAGAAACTAAGGAGATGTTTGGTTTACACGTAGGTTAAGAGTAAATATAAGTTTAAAGGGGATATAACTCAGACAGGAGATATGGTATTTAAAAAGATGTTTGTTATAAGAGATAATCATCTATACATATCTAACTTGTAATTTTTTTCTCTTTATTATTATTATTATTGTTTTATTATTATTATTGTTATTATTATTATTATTAATATTATTATTGTTGTTGTTGTTGTTGTTGTTTTTTTCTCTTTATAGGATTTACAAGAAGTTAATGGGAAGCCGAGATACTAAGTGGGCTCCCACTCCTCTAGCTATAAAAAAGCTAATCCTGTTGTTGTTGTTGCTGCTGCTGCTGCTGCTATTACTATTATTACTTTTAATTGTTGTTGTTGTTGTTGTTGTTGTTGTTGTTGTTGTTATTATTATTATTATTATTACTATTACTATTATTACTTTTAATATTATTACTGTTATTACTATTATTATTATTATTGAGCATCAATTTTTATTAAAAGAGACTAGCAAGGAGCAAGGTCAAAAGAAACAAAGAAACTACAAAAGGTTTAATTACCAACCGTGCCAGTTAGAAACTAAAGAAGTTCTAGATTTAAGCCAAGAATAAGAATGTAAACGGATACTATTAAAAGTATCATCTTTCCTCATAGTACGAGGGTTAAAGATGATATTGTTTCAGGAGTTCCATATAAACCAACAGGCGGTCGCGATCATCATTTCCAGCTTCTGCTTTTTATCTTTTGTATTACTCGAGTTATCTATCCAAGAGTGAAGCTCCGATAGGGATTAGAAAATTGGGAATAGAATATTGCTCCATATCAAAAGAAGCGCCAAATGTTGGAAGCTAATTCACATGAGAAGAGAAGATGATCAATTGACTCAACCCTTTTGTTTCGAGTAAATCCAACTACTCTCTCACCATCCCTAAAAATGAATTTGAACTCACAAACTATATCCTCGGTTTAGTTGAGCAAGTTGAAAAGACTTCAACTGCTTCACCTGAAGCAGTTGTAAAGAAATCAAACAAGATGCCTAAATCCAAGGCATAAACTTTTGAGATTTCTCAGCCTGGAGCACAACTTGGTAAATAGGCTAAGACAAAGAAAAAACCCATCTTCATCTGACCAGTATGACCCCCTTGAAACCAAGTTTAAAAACCCCAAGAATCAAACCACCATCTCTTTCCCGAAAAAGGGTAGCTGATTGGCTCAGAAACGGTCAACAAAAGTCAACCAAGGAATTGGTCAACTAAAGTCAACAATCTAAGAGCTCAATGCACCAAGGAGAGTATAGAAATATTCCCGGGTCGTTTAAATCCCAGTGAGGTATGAATTGTGTCGAAAAACGAATATGAGATCAAGTGCTTATGAAACGGGAATGGGAAAGTGAATTTGATTTGAATTAAACTACGGGATTACAAATGAAATTTAAAAGCAAACACTACAATTGATTACTGAAATACGTACACGTTTACAAATCTAAAAGATACGTATACGTTAATAAAAACGTACACGTACAAAAATAAAAGTGAAAACGAAAATCTAAAAATGCCTAGGATATGAAAAACATATTTTTACAATCTAAATGATAAAAGAAAATTTTGAGAAAAAGAAAAATAATTTTTTGACTTTTTAATTAATTATTATTAATTAACTAAGATTAATTACTAATTTAAATTACCTAAAAATGAAATAAATAGGAAAATAACTTGGAAAAATGAAAATTTAAATTGGAAAAATCTAAAATATTATGAAACTAATTATAAAACTGAAAATCTAATTTTTTGGCTTTTTCTTAATTTATTATTAATTAATTACTATTTAATTACTTATTAAACTAATTTAAATTCTAATAAATACTAAATGACTACTAAAAATTCTGGAATTTTTTCTAAAAATCTATTATAAATACAGAAACTTATGAAAAATATAAAACAAGCAAGTGCTTAAGGAAAATAAGCTAATGGGCAATAAGCTTCTTAAATAGAAGCTATCACTTAGCTTAAAGTGGTGATTTTTTGATTTTTCTTTTTGAAACTTAATTATACACTAAAAACAAACAACTTTTGTGAAAACAATAATTTTGGAACTCAAAAATAAGCTTAATGCAAGCTTATGTTCCAATCAGGGAGCTTTTTGAGCTTCTTGATGGAGCAAAAGCTATTAAGAAGCTTATACAGGGAGAACCAGAGGTAGCACAAACTTCCAACAAGCTAAGTACACTGGAATCAAACTAGAACATGCAAAGTTTCTTATTAATAAGCTGTAATAATCAAATAAGCAATTCCAAGCTTCTTAGAAAACCAAGCAGGCTTGCAAGCTGGTTTGGATGGCCAAATGAGCTTAGGGCAAGGGTTCAAGAGCTCAAAACAACCCTGGAAATGGTAAGCCTGTACTACTGGCTTCCCAAAACACCAAAAATCTGAGTGTGAGCTTAAGTAGAGAGGGAGTTGAGAGCTTGTGAATAGAGCTGAGTTACCACTGAAGCAGTGGTGTCACTCAGTGTAGATTCTTAAAATTCCACAAACCACAGCTATGTCTATAAGCTCAAAACCTAGAATTTAGGGTGTAGAAGTTGGAGTGATCTCAAAATAACTCAAACAAACTGAATTAAGTAAGTGCTCAAGCTTTTGTAAGCTTATATGACCAACAGTGGTGGGGCTTGGGTTCTAGTGAGCTTATTTTGAGATAAGCAGTTTATCCAATAAGCATAAACCAACTCAAACACAATCTTAAACAACCTCAGGCAACCAAAACAAACTAATAACAACAATACTTAGAACAAGAATCAAAGAAGGACATGAAATAAACAAACTCAATAAACTGAGTTCCTTGCAGAGATGTCAATGGCCAAAGGGCAAATTACAAGATTCAAAATAAGCAGATTAAAAAGCTAATAAGGAAAACTAATTACACACCAAACAAGTCAACCCACCAGGGATCTCAGATCACCAAATCTCAAACAAAATAGTCAAATAATGAACAAGGAATGGACTTAACAAAATGGGTCAATACTGAAAAAGGGTCTGGGTACAGGGCATCAAAGTGATCACACTGGCAAGTTTGGATGGATTTTTCAATAAGCAGACAACTTTCAAATCCCACTTTTCTACTTGATACAGACTCACAAGCAACCAAAGAGTATAAATCAACAAGATTTTTTTATCTCCAATCTCTTTTAAACCCTACAATTGCTCAAGACATTTGGCTCATTTCAGCAGACTAGAAACTTTGACTTTTGATTTTTCACCTAAGGTTTGACCAAACTTGATTTCAACTGATCTCAAAAGAGTTTAGATATTGTAATTAGATGATTTAGAACTTGTTTTAGTTAAATGATACACGAATTTACCTAATCCTATGATTTAAGATCCTAAATTAACCCACTGTGCATGCAATAACAAGATTAAACCAATTTTGACTTTTTTCCTAGTGACCACTGACTACTGAATTTTATGTTCCACTACTCTATATTGACTCCAAGAACAATGTCTAAGTGGAATTTATCCACTGAGATCACAATAGTGCAGTTTAACAAATAATTCCAAAACACCCTTAAAAACTGTTTAGGACTATTTTTAAAGAATGGTTATGTTAAACAATGAGGACTGAGTCCACAGTGACTTATAATGACATGCAACTATTTTAAGCATTCAAACACTATGACTAACAACAATCACCAGAATCACTAAAAGCATTAAATTAGCAGTGAAAATGAAAAACATGAGCCAAAGGATTCTAACTAAAAAGTACCCAATTTCTAGTTACTAACCAACTTAACTATACTCTAATAAGCAGAAAACATAAAGAAAAGCTGCTAAATAATAATGGAACAGTGAAAGGGTAAAGATGGCACAAAAGCTTACAATATACAACCAAGCTAAGAACTGAGAATCATGACCAATAGAACACCCCTATAGGCCTTCCACAAGGCCACTAATACCCACATCCAATCAACACATAGCTCAGCTTCATCTTCTTCAACAATCACTGATTTTTGTTTTACACTATTTTTTTTTTTTATTTTTGAGAATTTAAATGAAACTGACTTGAATGGTTAGGAAGCTTAATAAAACTTGTAAATAAGCTTAAATGAGCTTAAACAACATCTAGACAACACTTTTTAACAACATTAGAGTTTAATGAAATTTAAACATAAACTGAAATTTGAATTAGAACTTGGAATTCTTGGTTGCAATAAGTTTCAATTACACTGGAAATGATAAAAATACAACTTAAAAACTTAAGGTTACACTATGACTGGAGAATTTATGAAAACGACATAAGTAATGCTAAGTAAAAAAAAACTCTCCTTGCTCCTTACTTCTCTTTCTTCTTATATTGATCCATTAGGGTTTTCTTGACTTCCTTGACCTTTCCCAGCATAATTCTGAGCCCTAGGATCACTGCCAAACAATCTTGACCCTTGAAATCACTTTGGCGCCAAAAAGTCACAAGGAGCAGTTATAGATATCTTGGAGTATCTAACTAAGGCTGATAATTTATAGGTTAAGATTTGACATTAATGACTTAAAGTAGCTGTGAGCTTAATGAGACTATTGTTAGATTTTAGAACACGTCTTTTTTAAATTTAAGATTTTGAATTTAAATTAAGTTGAACTGAATTTAGTGCATCATATATATGTGAATTGATGTTTGATGATTAATTTGAAAACCCTAATTTGTTGTTGGAGTAAATTTTGGATTTTGGATTATAATTAATGTGTTTTACTGATCATTTCGATACTTTAATAATATTTGAGAAGCCAGAATTAATGGGCATCGAATAAGACACTAAGAGATAAAGTATACATTGTTGTTCCAGGCTTCCAGGCTCCAGCTAACAAAACTCAACAATGTTGATGTAAGTTGTGGATTTATAAACAAAAGGTTTGAATTTCTAAAGTCAAAATTATTGATCACATTTGATCTAATTCTTTGTTTAAATCTTGAATATTTATTAAGTTCTAAGTTTGATCGGGTTATGGAGATTGGATTGTTTTCATGGTTTTTTCGGGATGATAATTCATCTATTTTAAGGTCATTTCTAAAATGGTGGGTTTTAATATTTTATTAATGTTCCTTACGTTAATTTTGGACTTTATATAGACCGGTAGTAAACGATGAGTTAAATGCAGGTTTTAACTTGGAATACTGATGTGTGGGCTATGGGATTGGAGCTACATCTTTGTACGGTTATACTAGTCACATTCTTCTTCCTAATGGAGAGGCATTTGGGAAGGCACCAGAGCACATGAAACGACATTCAACATTGAGCAAAATAAGTTTAAATGATCTATGTTATAATGCTAAACGTGTAAAACGAGAATCATATATTGCAATATCTAACAAATAGGGCTTGGAATTTAATTTTATTGTGTTTTTTTATCGACAGAGGCTGTCATTGCAAAATGATGGTTACATTCGGATGAGTCGAAAGATGTTCCGCCAAAGGTACTTCTACAAAAGAATACATAAAGCCTTACATTTTACTTGAAGTTGCATTCTCGATGAATCTTAAGTGAAGTGTGAAGTTCAGTATAGTTTGTAAAACTAAATTTAATTTCAAGAGATGTTATTAGTGAGTTTTGAAAGTATAATTAATAATTTTCATATACTGTATATATATATATATATATATATATATATATATATATATATATATATATATATATATTGAACGAACATATACTGTATATTAATATTACAATTTTCAAAATTTTAACATCCACACTGTAGGCATATGTTAGATTTATTAGGTCCATTCTGATATGGTCTAAAAAGTTGTACAAGTCAATATTGAATCGAGCATAACTTTTTATGTAAATATTTGTAAATGATAGTTTAACTTTCCCGACCTGTTTCATAATGGTCAGCTTTATTGGTGCTATTGCTACACTTTCAACTTACAATAGCTCAACATATTATACAGGCGTGATATAATAGTCAACAATATAACTAACAATATAATATAGTATTACCAAAAGCTTCACTATCTGTTTTTGTTTAAGAAATTAAAATAGAGACTCAATTTATGGGTGGTGATTAACAGAATGGCAGCAAGGCAATTTATACAATCACCATTGGCGAATAAGACCTTATCACTCTATGTCACGAGTCATCAACACTCCCCTTCTATTCATTTCAGTAAAAAACTTATTTCTAAAACTATTAGTTATACAAGAACTCAAACATAACAACTTTAACAGACTAACAAATAATTGACAGAGATACCATCAAATGGACCGCACGACTTTAAAAAAGTTACAATCAAATAATATGTACATTTTGTAATGGTATCATCAAAATGCAAATCGTGATATGCTATTTGTTTACATCAATAAAAACCACTAACGTGTAAAAAAAGGAAGATACGAGGGTGAAAATAGAAGATTCATAAGCAGTGGATTGTAATAATTTTGTATCAAGTCTTTAGATGCGTCATTGATATACATTATTATAAAAAAATAAAAAAAATAATAAAAAAACGGACAATAACATCTAAAGTAAATATGATCCAACTAAAAGTTCCATGTGTTATACTAGATGAATAAATGTAAAGTTCAATACATTTTTAGACAATATATTCGGTATTAAATACATGATAAAAGTTTTATATTAAAACCTCATGCGTGCACAGGTATTAAAAACTTAAAACTTAAAAAAAAAATAGGAGGTAATTAATAAGACATTAATAGTTGAATTTTAAATATATTATATGGAGTTAAGTGTAAAATTATAAATCTCCATGTTTTTTGATAACTTTAGATAATAAATAAATAACCCCTAACACTTTATACCCCCTACACTTTATAATATGAACTTTGTTTACATTTACATGAGTATTAGTATTGGTTTGAGACTTCCATCCATTAAACTTACAAAATTTTATAAATGTACAAATTAGTTTTAATATACGTTAAGTACTTTTAAAATAAATATTAGTTTTAAACTTTCATCTATTTAAATATCTTTTTAATATGTACGTTAAATATAAGTAAAAACTCATGTTATCCTATTTAAAAGTTTAATCTATACGTACACGGGTTTTAATATTAAATACAGTTAAATTATTATTAGCGGTAAGATAAATATCAAATGGTAAGTACGAGTTATAGTGATATGAAAATAAATATACGCGATTGTACTTATAACGACTCATGTAATTATTATTTAAAGTTTATATACCGATATCCGGAAAAACATTTTTAAAAAACTTTATGGAGTATATTTTAACTTCATCAACGCTCATTATGTGCTACTAAACTCGCACATTTTGTACAACATGATATCAATAGTTAAAGTTAAACAACAACATCAACCTCAACATTAACATCTATGTCAGCTAAACAAAGTTAAATCTTTCATCCAATAAAAATTTTACATAATATTAATTGATATTAATACATAATCAAAAACTCATGCATACTTATTAGTTGTACTTATATCACAATTTTCATAGTTAAATTCTTATATGTCCATATAGTAAACAAAAATTTTTAAATAAATTTGATTTATGTGTAAATTCATGTGATCAAAGAACCTTTGACCCAATAACATTATGAGGAGACACGCTCAAGAATCCAATACAAGGTCGATGCCACGGTTATATTTACAATTTCTGCTAACTATTTTTCTTACTTTCGCACATGTTGATGCTCTAACTTTTTAAAATATGCATAAGATTTTCTATTTTTAAACGATAATACTATATAATTAAATTTTTCTGGAAAAAACCCGTGCGTGCACGGGTATTATAACTAGTATTTCAAGTGTTCAAATATAAACATAATACATAATTCTTTAAAGTTCAAAGTCAATTTTTAAGTGATCTTTGACCGATTTTGTCCGATTAATCGGTTTGTTGACCAATTTTTAAGTGATTTTGTCTGATTTTTAAGCGATTTTGTTAACCGATTTTTAAGCTATTTTGTCCGATTAATCCGATTAGACCGATTTTGTCCGATTAATCGGTTTGTTGACCGATTTTTAAGCGAGCTTTGACTAAACCGATTAAATAGTCCGATTATGATAAACCCGAGCGCTTAGTGACCGATCAACGATTATACGCTGATTAATCGGCCGCCTGGGCTGAATTTTACAACAGAGAATGGTGGACTAAGTACACGTTTGGTATGTGGGTTTCAAGTGCTTTGGATTCATTCATTTACTAAATCCAATGTTTGGTATATTTATTTTGGATTTGAGTAATCCTTTGATGCCAAATACTCATTCCTCACCCACTTGGCGGGTTTCCAAAAAATATCTCAGGGGATTGTATTTTTTTTATATCACACAAAGTATCAACCACATGTTTCTCAAGTCACCTTCTTTTTAGTATATTTTATATTTAAACAATATGTAGTATTATAATTTGTTAACAAAATAAATGTATTTTTAAAATATAATAAATAATTTTCTCTCTTTTCATTTCTTTCAAAATTCAAATCCGATTCTAATCCCACCTACGAACCAAGCGGACCCTTAAATACATATATAATGAAGGTATGGTTAACTTCAATAACCATTACCAGATGACATAATGTCAATGCACCTAAATTCTTCCCTAAGGATTTAGTATTCCAACCGTATTTGATATTCCTTCCATCCTAAATATATTATCTACATTTTTTTCCCTCTCAAACTAATTATTCATTTTCAAAAATAAATAGAAAATCTAAAATAAATCTACCATAATACGATTACTAAAGGTTATTATTATAAACTTTAAAGAAGTTCTAAATTATTTAGTTAAAATAAAATTGTTATTTCGCAAAACGTAAAAAAAGAGAAAGTTGTAATAATGATACATAGACCGTGTATTTTTTGTTTGTGAACAACTATTTTGAGACGGGTGGATAACATATCAAAAAGTCCATGGAAAAGGTCGAAAGCGATCACGGTGATCATTTAGACCATGTACATGTTATGTGGCATTAAGTCGCTCTTCCCAGTATAATCTAAAGAGAAAAAACTTCAATCGTTTACCCGTAAACTCCGTTTAACATCATATGTGACATAAAATTATTCCTTTTAACCAAAACTTTTATTAAGAAGAATTTTAAGGTTTAATATTGAGAAAATTTCTTAAATGGATCATCAAAAAGACCAAAATACAAAAATGGATGGGGCACAAAAAAAATTACCAAAATGAACTTTGGTAAACTAATCGTTAGATGTGAGACATTTGGCAAAATCTATGGTAATTTAGGCAGGCGCATTTATGGATTTTGTTTAGATGCGCTTGACTTTTTCATATAAAGGGGTTCAGGAACACTCTAAATGACCAAGTGCTCCCACTTTTCTTACGCGCCTCAAATGACAAAAAAAAAAAAAAAAAAAAAAAAAAAAAAAAAAAAAAAAAAAAAAAAATTTATTAGTAGTTACTGTGGGTACCTAGGCTTCCTAATAGCTCCTTTTCCTTTTGATAAGCCCATTTAAGCTGATTCCATAGCTTAAGTGAGCTTACCTCATCATCCAAGTAGCCTAGTCAAGTTTCATAGCCATTTTTCCAAGTAAGTTCTCTCTTAGTTTACTACATATCTCCTTAGTATAGCTTATGTGCTGTAGCTTTAGCTTATTTGTGTCTATTATTGCTTATTTAAGTTTTCCTAGTGCTTTTGCCTAGTCCTTATGTCCTATAGCTTATAGTTGCATTTCCACTGCCAATACTTAGCTAAAATAGCATTTTCCTGTTCTGGTTGTTATCTGTGGTATATTAGTGGTCACATAGCTTCTATTTAACATACTTAATCTGTTTTAAGCTTAAAAAGTAGGTATCATAGCTTAGAATCTGCAAGTTGTAGTTTAAAGCTAAGTTAAAGGGGTGTTTGGTTAAGTGTTGCATTGCTAGTTCTTGTTGATTTCCTGCTTGTTCTTCTGCATAGGTAACTCATTTAGGTTATATTAGAGTAGAATAAACCATAAAACTTGCACTTATAATTCAAAAAGTCAAAATCAATTGTTT
>LBNU01036279.1:25412-44111 GCA_014162995.1 Artemisia annua | reverse complement strand
GCGGAATTAGTTGCTAGTCAACTAACCCAAAAAATACAATTGCAATTAAAATAAAATAACAAGAAAATAAAAGGTTGTGAAACTTATATGGAGACAAATGTGTTTACTTAGATTTCCTTACTCCCTAACTATCTTTTACCGGTTAATTAGTGTGTATTAATTGCGTGGATGACGGGTGTATTCCTTAATACCATTCGTGGGGTGGCGTACGTACTTCCCCAACTCTATAAGCTCCTACTTCACTCCTATATCGAGCCTGCTAGAAGCTCCTAACATGGGATCATTAGAATTCACTCATGCATTAAATACAACCATAAAAACCTAGTACGCATTGGTTCATGTTTCTTAAGACGTTCAAGCAAGTTACCATATAGGAGGTTGGCCAGTTTTCTTAAGCCTAACATCGATAAACAATCATCCAATACAAGTAATAACACACCAATCAACCAATAATCAACAGTTAGGTTTCATTAGATCTAAGGAAACACAAAATAAATCTAGCCTAGCATGTTAATTGAAAGACAAGCATAAGATATAATTAACCAACACATAGACATATTGATTAATTTGAATGGAGACTTATCTTCAATTGAACATGGAAGAATCAAGGGTGAAAAACCCTTGAAAAAGCTGTAAAATCATCTAGGGTTTTGTTCCCAAAAGTTGCACACTAATGAATGAAAATAGAAAAGTATTTATAGAGAATACACTCTGACGGCGTCAGGCTTTAGGTGCTGACGCCGTCAGTTCGCCGCCATTAGGGTTCTCGGATGGCCTAGATCTATGTCTGACGCCGTCACTTGTAAATATGCTCTGGGCCGTCACTCTTTAGCTTAACACCTGACGGCCTAGGATTATTAACACCTGACGCCGTCAGGTGTTATTTCCATGTTTTCTTCTTAGGGCGTCACGTGTAGTCTGAATCCTCTCCTTTGTCATAGTTGGCTTACGGCGTCACCTTGTGACTCTAACGCCGTCAGGTAGGATTTCCAGCATGCTTTTGAGACTTTGTCGTTTTCTTCACTTTATGCTCCAAAAACGTCCAAAATGATGTGTTTTCCAGAATTCTTCTCAAAAGTACATAAAATGATAAAAGGAACGATTTAGGGCAATATTTGATCATATTAACTCGAATTAGGGCTTAAATGACCCCCTAAAACGGGTACACTTTTCGTCTCATCAAATACCCTTACACTTGAGATTTGCTTGTCCTCAAGCAAATAGGCTTTTATTCCAATCAAAATATGAGTTAGGGGTCATTTAACACTAATATAAAAGTAATTACAACAAATAGTTACTTGACCCTAATCATAATAAGCACGAAAATCATACACTAGCACCTCACAAATAGTGTTTGGATACTCTCATCTCTCGGGTGTTATAAACCTATACAACTACATTTGAAACGGAATAAAATCACTCACTACCTGTCATAGCAAATAGATTACCATAGGCTTGGGAGAGGATCAATTACTCCTCCACTAGGCGTAAGCACCTAAGATAAACTATCAAAGAGGGCTTTCCAAATGGTTGTAATGTAAGGTGTAGGGATATGATAAACACGGTTTCGTTGGAATAAAGGGTATTTTACTGGTGGCAAGTTAATTATCATGATCAAATACATGTACTATACAATGTTGCTAAGCCAAGACTCGACTCTACTTAAGCTAAAAATGAAATAACAAAAACATAAACAAACATAAAAAGAAACAGGATGGTAGTCCGTATGTTTTTTCTACTTCTCTTTTTTTTCATTTTTTTGTATTTTTCTTGATTTTTTCGATTTTTTTTCATACACTCTTGCCCTACCATCCAAAATAATACATCATAGGGGCCTCGGTTCTCCCCTTACACTTGAGTTTTTACATACTTTACAATTAACTAATCTAATGACTCGAATTAAGATAATCGAAAAACTTGAAGTACTTTTTAAAATATTTAGCACATATGGGGGTAATAATGTTGTTCTTCCCTATTACTCCATTAAACTAGTACTTTACCCATGAGTCCCAATCGTCCAAAAACAATATGTACAAGATATGACTCGACTTAGCAACCATGTAATCAATTAGATAATTAACAAAGGGTTTAACATAAATGTTGTAACAATAATGCACTAATGATGAGTGCATACAAGGTAGGCTAAGGAGATTTGGGTGTACATTTAAGTGGGGTGTAACAAATTCTCACTTTGAGTAAGATGCTCAAAGGTCGAAACGAAAAGATAGGCTCTGAGGGGTGTACTAGGGGTATCGTGTACCAAAAATGGGTACAACGCAAAGGGTGTGGGAGAATTACTTGACCAATGTAGCCAATGTAATTATAACAAAAACACGGGTGTAAAACAAAGGGTTAATCCTAATGCCTCTTATCATGTAGTAGATCTAACTACACGAATGTAGTCTCACTTGTGGATTTGAGATGGTCCTAACGCAAGTTCTAGAATCTAAGTGCTACCGGTACACACATCATAGCATAAATGCTTTTCCTACCAATTCTAGGGGCGAACCTCACATATTTGGGGTGGAAAATTTTTTAGTGGTAGGGTTTTTGTGCTAGTCATATAATTTCCTATCCATGAGACGCTTATTAGGACCAAAGTTTCACTTCTAAATGTTGTAAAAAATTTTAAATTGGCGCTAAAATTGCCCTAACAAATATTTCTCTCGGTTTTATTACAAATTTACTATCAAACAAACAAAAATCAAGCGCAATTGCATTCTCTAAGGTGTCTTCATTTCCCCCCCTTACACTTAAACCGAACATTGTCCCCAATGTTCACATAAAAGATGTAAAAGTAATGAAAATGAAAGAATGAAACAAATACTCCCCTGATTCGTTTGGTGTGGATAGTGAGGTAACATGGTTAGATCTTCTTCCAAGAAAGATGAACGCTCAAAGCTTCCCTTCCGAAATATAAATCATCTCCTTGTCCAAAATAACCTGTTAACCTGAAAAACAATAAAGGCGAACCTCGCGTAAAATCGGCGGTATAATCTATAATAGGATATAATGCTTGTGGAATGAATGTTTTTGCAGAATTCCTGGAGATTATAAGTTAGAGAATTAACAAAACTTTTTATGATTCCGGAAGAAAAACAAAACTTTCAAAAATTTCAGAAAATTACTGCCTGACGCCGTCAGGTTGTAATGCCTGACGCCGTCAGAAATGATCTGACAGAATTCTCATGTTAAGTTTCCGGAAAATTTCTTGAAAAACTATACCTTACTTCCTGGAATTCCTGCAAAAATATCGTTATGACTCGATACAAGCATTTGACTCAAACAAGTACTAATATGCATGTTAATATACATTGTTATGATTCATGTTCATTCGTTTTTATTAACCGATTTAGATTTCCCTTACACTTATCTTTTGCAAAATACCTTTATATGTAGTTAAGACGAAGTTAAAAACTGTAGGATATCACATAACATAACACACGTATGGTTTGGTTGTATGGATCGAATAAGTATGAAAGAAACTTAGAGAGAGAAAGTAGAGAGAGAAAGTTGGGAACCTTGAGAGAAAACCAAAAAAAGAAAAATGAATTAAGAGTGAGAAGGTCCAACCCTCTCCAAGGATGGAGAGGGCTATTTATATGTACAAGGTGGTGCTTGCCTCTACTAGGCTGTGGATCGGGCTGACAGTGGGTAAAGACCCGACCCGACTCCATGAATACTAACTATTACTAATCTACGTACTAATTACTATTATAAATGCTACGAGCTAAACAATGCTTTAACATACGTGGGGTGACCGAGTCTTCTTATAAGAAAAAACGTATTCCTAACAATCTCCCCCTAAGGGAGGTCACCCCAGAAATTAAGTCTTGAATTCTAGCATTGAGATCTTTGAAGATACTTTTGTAGCTCGTAGTTGTTGATTCTTCATTGAAAAGTACTTAGTGCTTTCAGCAGCGGACTCTAGATTACTTGCTTGATGAGTAGGATGATCTTTTTTCATTTCTTCGTGTTCATCATCCAAATAATTAGCTTCAAGTCATCTTTGAGTGGAAGTGTCTCTTTGTGATGTTGTGATTGTCTTTGTGTAGTCATGCTCACACTTTTCTGGATCATGATCTTTTTCATCAGAGTTTGTGGAAACATAGTTGAGGCCCATTCCATGATCATGATTTCTTTAGATTTTATGTTGAAGTGTGAGCATGAGGTGATTAATCGGCATCTTTTCAGCAATCAGCATCATCCGTCAACTTCTTTGTCTTTGGTGTGAATACGCCCTTCCAACATGCCCATACATCTTTGTTGAGTGAATCTCCATGGTTGAATGGTTCTGACGGCACCTTTTATATGTTGGTATGAGCATGTGGAACTTAGAGTGATGGTGGTGAACATGATAAGTTTGGTATGTTGAGCTGCATAAAACTTGGTTAGTTATAAACATACCGACACTTACAAGTTCGGACTTCGAGATCGTCAACAGCATAGTGTGAAGACTTTCTCTAATCCTTACCAAGGCCGTTCCTAATCGGATGCCCCCGAAAGGGCTTTCACTGACATACCGAAGTACACCAACGATTAGGTGAGTCATTGGAGATCACACCACGACTGTAGACCTTTTGGAACACCACCGAGAACACTAAACGTAATCCACAAGAGATTACCGAAGTGACCTGCTATCAGGGCTGTTTGATGTTGACCATGGCAGGAGTTTCCACTCAATCACTGGGAAATACTTATGTATATTCCCTCATAAGTGTTCTTGGCAGATTGCTAAGATCTGCGTAGGACTCAAAATATTACATCTAGTGTCCTTAATGTTGAACAACCACTGTAGAAGTATCAAGTGTTCCTATGAGATCTTTTGATGCATCTCTTGGCTCTAGACTCGATAAGTGCACATTGGTTATCCTATGCGGAGACTAGGGAGGGGTCTCCTGTTTCAATATCAACTAGCTCTAAGAGACAAGTCGATAGATTACACCGGTTCCCCGTGAGAATGAAACAAGCTCTTTTGAGAGAACTTGAGTGGCTGGAAGGTTTAGTGCAGTGTGTCACTGGGTCCTTGACGTCTTGTCTTCAATACCGATGTTACCTTAGTAACAATCAGTAGCATATGAATTGAACCCGGTTTCTGCCCTAAGGTTGAATAATTGGAGGGCTATTTCTTTTCACCCTTTCTCATTTCATTTCTTTTTAATTCTTCAACCCCTTCAGTGCTTACCGAGACTTCATTACTAGAACCTTGTTGGGTTTGTTCCAGTCCTAGCTCAATCTCAGTCGGCACTTTTCCCTTTCTCACTTTTCTCCTCTTTTTTTTCAATCATTCCTAAGGACTTCTAATCTATCTATTGGATTGTCCCTGGGAAGATCCCTCCGATTCTGGTGGATCATGGGAACAAATACCTAACCTTACCATCCTTATAACTCCATGCATTAAGTTAAAGTGTCGGTCTTTTGGTATCTTTCCACAATCGCCATATAACCAAATCATTGAAAATTCTCTCAAAGTGTTTCTGATTAAGAAACACATTTTGTTAACACTTTGAGAGTTTTGTAACTTTTCAAATGCTCCCCCTTAACATGTGCTCATAGGTTTAAGATAGAAATTTGCACATGTCGGGGTGAGTTGCACTTATTTGAATTGATCGGCTCTCAATAGACATATACCCTAGAGACACGTTTACGTTGCTTTGTTAAAGGGATCCATTATCAGCTTTTAGGTGACAACTAGCCCTAATAACTTACTTGAAGTTGTTAACATTCCTTAAATAGGAAGTTAGACCCGTCAAAGTATACATCTAAGAAGAGTTTCTCGAAAAACGGTACTTTCTACTTAGACCAGTCCTCTTCGAGACACGCTTACATCACTGGTTAAACCAGCTTGAAATTATTACCCGGCCAGGACTAGTCCTTTCGATTCACGACTTTTCATGTTTTGTCAATTCATGAGTCAAATCTGAGTCGTAAACAATTCACGGTTTCTACTTATTATTGTAAAAACACGCGAAAGACTCTTAGCCACTTGCTCCCCCTCAATATGTGCACATTGATTGACTCGATTTGAAAGTTTTTAAAAACTTTGGCACATATTGGAGAGCATACATTTGAGATCATTATTCACCATTTATCCACTTGCTCCCCCTCAATATTTGCTTTGAGTAAAATTCAAAAACTTCAAAATTTTAGCACATACGGGAGAGCGTACATTTGAGTCCAAAAACATCACTTTTTAAATCAGATTTCATATTTAAATCACATTCTCTCCCCCGATCAAAAATTTCAAAACTTTTGAGATTTTGTGATCCCAATTGATTTAAATGATTTTAGAAGAAAATTTGGGAGAAATTGTGATAAAAGTTTTAACATTTACTGATTTTGAGACACACTTTCACTGCTGCTGGTGCACAAAGCTTTTAAAGGTGCAGAAATTTTAAGCAAATACGCTCCCCCCTCAATTAATGACCCATTTTCAATTTAACGTGTTGTGGTCATTAAGTTGAGCGACAAGGTATTTGTGAAAATTTAAGTCCAATAGCCACCTTGTAAACCACAAAAACTCTCTTGAAGAATCATTAAGAGAGAGATTTTGGGATGAAAGAAGACTTCTCTTCTTTTTCTAGAAACGTTGCACTTAAGCGTACAATATTTCGGATGAAACACGGATATAAAGTAATCCGTGCCCAGGTGAACTTCACCCGGTACGAGGAATAACCGTCCTTTTGGGGACGTGTTTTCGCCATTTAGAAGCACGGGTTGCTATCTGAAGTAATAGCAAGCCATACTTTAGGCATGATATGATAACAAACTATTGTTGGTATTTTCTATTTTTCAGATTTTTATGGTTTTTCTAGGTTTTATATTTTTGTATTTTTCTTTTGATTAAAGAGAATACGTACAAGGATATGTGAAGTGAATCCATTACTCCTCATCATCCTCCTGAAGACTTTTGAGTGACTCAGGAGTGATACTCTTCATTCCAAGACGTGGGAGAATAAATTGAAACCGTTCTCTAGGAAGTGCCTTAGTGAAGATGTCAGCCAGCTGAAATTCCGTCCTCACAAAGTAAAGTTCCACGATTCCCTTTTCCACTTGTTCTCTATTGAAATGATGTCGAATATCAATGTGCTTTGATCTTGAGTGCTGGACGTTGTTACAGCAAAGAGCAGTGGCACTTTTGTTGTCATAGTACATCGGAACTTTGTTGTATACAAAACCATAGTCGGATAATTGAGACCTCATCCAAAGGATTTGAGCACAGCAGGATGACATGGCAATGTATTCAGCCTCTGTAGAGGAGATCGAAGTACTCATTTGCTTCTTTGATGACCAGCTAACCAGTTTATCTCCTAGAAATTGAGCACCGCCCGAAGTACTTCGACGAGTATCTTGACACCCCGCATGATCAGCATCAGAGTAGGCAGTGAGAGCCATAGCAGTGTCTTTAGGATACCAAAGGCCCATGTGAATCGTTCCTTGAAGGTACCTGAAGACCCTTTTGACTGCTTCTAAGTGCTTTTTAGTAGGTTTGGATTGATAACGAGCACACATGCAAACAGCAAATAAGAGGTCTGGTCTGCTAGCTGTGAGATACATCAATGATCCGATCATGCTTCGGTACTTGGTTTGGTCAACTGGTGCCCCTTCAACATCCTCATCCAGTTTTGACCTCTCTACCATTGGGGTGTCAACAGAATCACAAGATTCAAATCCAAATTTCTTTAGGATTTCACTAGCATACTTGGATTGGTTGATGAAGATACCATGAGGATTTTGAGATATTTGCAGCCCCAAGAAGAATGACATTTGCCCCATCATGGACATTTGGAATTCCGTACTCATCTCTTGTGCAAACCGATCACATTCCAATGGATCTGAAGAGGAGAAGATGATGTCATCTACATATATCTGAACGTGAAGTCGATGCATGCCCGACTTTCTAGTGAACAATGTAGGATCGACCACACCTTTGGTGAATTGGTTGGCTAGAAGGAATTTGGACAGAGTATCATACCATGCTCTGGGTGCTTGTTTAAGACCATAAAGAGCCTTCTTCAAGCGATAGACATGATTTGGGCGTTCAGGATCAACAAACCCCTCTGGTTGACTTACATATACCACCTCCTTCAAATGACAATTAGGAAATGCAGTCTTTACATCCATTTGGTAGACAATCATGTTCTGACTAGCTACATTGGCAAGGAAGATTCCGATGGCCTCAATTCTGGCTACTGGTGCGAATGATTCCTCAAAGTCAATGCCTTCTTCTTGTCTGTATCCTTTGGCCACTAGCCGAGCTTTGTTCTTTAGGACTTCACCATATTTGTCAAGCTTTACTTTGAAGATCCATTTGAGGGCGATAATCATGGCACAGTCGGGAGGGGGTACTAATTCCCAAACGTCGAGTCTGTCAAATTCATGGATTTCATCTTGCATTGCAGTGAACCAGGATGTTTTAGTCAAAGCATCTTTATAATCCTTCGGTTCGACTTTGGACAGTATGGAGCTGACGAAGCACCACAAGGCATCTGTGGCAAGTTGTCTGCGTGTAGATACCGGCCGAGATGGATTACCAATGATGTTGTCAATTGGGTGATCGTTTATCCATTTCCTGATATGTTCATGAAGTAGATGACTAGGAATTGATGTAGCAGTGTTGGATTCTTCTGAAGAGGTTTCCACATTAGATGGATCAGGGGCAAATATGTTGACAAAAGGTTCATCAGGTGGTTGAGCAAAGGGATTCACTTCAACTGAATTAACAGATGCCTCTCCTTGAGGAATTGAAGAAGGTTGATTAATGTGAGCGGTATGACTGGATGATGGGGCATTTTGACTAAGAGAGATGGAGATGGAAGGCCCATTTTTAGGTTGAGGTTCATCATTAGCAGCAGCATCAGGACCTATGACTTGTTGTTCTGGTTCGACTCTCTGTTGAGGCTCAAAATACTCATCATACATTGGATCAAATAATTTCTTCAAGTCCTCACTAGAGGGTGGCACAGAAGGAGCATCAGTGATGGAGGAATGTACAAGTCCCGAACTAATTGGTCCTGGAGTCAAAAGGTTAGATACGGGTCCTGAACTGGAGTATTCAGGAGCCGTTTGCTCGGACAGCTCATCAAACGTGACATGGATAGTTTCCATGATTTGTCGGGTTCTTTTGTTGTAGATTCTATAACCCTTCTTGTTCGGTGCGTAGCCAACAAAAATTCCAATATCAGCTTTTGCCTTGAGCTTTCCCAAGTCTTCACTATCGTTGGTTGGATAACATAATGCACCAAAAACTCGAAGGAAGGAGAGATCGGGTTTTCTCTCGTGCACCAGCTCATAAGGGGTTTTGCTTTGAATAGGATGGATTAGAGATCGGTTCTGAGTGTAACAAGCAGTTGCAATTGCCTCTCCCTAGAGGAACATAGGAGCTTTGGAGAAAATCAGCATAGTTCGTGCGGCCTCTACAAGGGCACGGTTTCGTCTTTCAACGACTCCGTTCTGTTGAGGTGTTCGAGGTATACTCCTTTGATGACTAATTCCAAGATCTTCATAAAACTGAGTAAGTTGTTGATTGAAAAACTCAGTTCCGTTATCTATGCGGACGAATCTGACAGTTTTATTGAGTCCAACTTGCAGCTGCTTGATTAGTTTGATGATGATTTCAGGTGTCTCGTCCTTGGATCTGAGGAACTTAACCCATGTAAACCGAGAGTAGTCATCAACGATCACTAACACACATCTCTTTCCAAAAATGTTTTACACTCTCATTGGACCACACAGATCCATGTGAAGGGTATGAAGAACTTCCATAATGGTGTTGATAGTTTTGGGTTTGTGAGATTGCTTCTTGCTTTTACCAAGTTGACAAGCGGAACAAAGATGATCTTTTTCATACTTCAGCCTGGGCATGCCTCGAACAAGATCTTTACGAGTGAGTTCATTGATGGTACCGAAGTTCAAATGGTTCAAACGACGATGCCACAACCATGACTTGTTCTTGGAAGCCTTAGATAGTAGACAGATCGGTGATGACCACATCATATCTTCAATGGATATAGTGTAGAGGTTTGACCAACGTCTGCCCTTCAGAAGATCCACACCATCCAATCTTCTAACATAACAAGTGTGTTTTCTNGGTACCGAAGTTCAAATGGTTCAAACGACGATGCCACAACCATGACTTGTTCTTGGAAGCCTTAGATAGTAGACAGATCGGTGATGACCACATCATATCTTCAATGGATATAGTGTAGAGGTTTGACCAACGTCTGCCCTTCAGAAGATCCACACCATCCAATCTTCTAACATAACAAGTGTGTCTTCTGAAGGCTACCTCAAGATCTGAATCACAAAATTGACCAACGGAGAACAAATTGTGCCCAAGCCCTTTTACATAATATACTCTAGAAATCACGCTGTCACCAACTACATAATCTCCATAACCCATTATCGCACCAAAATGATCATTCCCGAATCTAACAGTCCTGATAAACTTTTTCATGAAATTTCTGAGCCGTGAGCTATCCCCAGTCATATGTTTTGAGCAGCCTGAGTCCAAATACCACAGGACGATTTGTACGACCTGCATTTGAAACCACACAGATATGGATAACTGAAAAACGTGGATCCCCAACCATAAGTGGGATCCGATTGGTTAGCACAAACATTGTTTATTGCAACAGAAGAGGAGGATTCTATGGTATCCTTAGTCAAGTCATGACATGAGGGGGCACTAGACTTATGGTCATCGCATTGTATTCCTATGGGAAATGTTCTGCCAGTTTTCTTCCAAACCTTACTATAGGAAAACCTAGGATTATGCGGTTTGGTCAAAGGGCATTTACTTCCTATTGAAAACTTTCTTCCAGTGGGTCTCCAATGATAGCCAACAGTAGAAAACTTCCTTCCTGTTTCCAAACATGATTTTCACGTTTATGATGCATAGTATGACCAACAGGGGGTAATTTAGACGCATTCAAACATGTCTTAACACACACATCATGATTACCAGAAATTAAATAGTCATTACAGATCTCACAAGTGGTTTTAGAATTCGAATTAATTACAGTACGCCTAGAGCTAATGCTAGAATCAACACGATTCATGACATTCAGATCAGTCTTATTGTTCCTAATGTGGTCTTCTACTTCCTTTCCTTGAGCACTTTTAGCTGGCGAAGTCCTATCATTCCTTGTATTGCAACTAGGCTTTGACCCGCTAGCATTAGTGACAACTTTTACTCCTGTAGAATTAATGATGGGAACATTAGAACGAGATACGGCTGTTTGATTTCTGGTATATGATGTGTTACATTCTGATGATGTCAAGGGCACATTAAAAGTAACACGCTTGTTCTTAACCTTAGAGGAGGATTCATCAACCTTATCACGCATGCAAACAGCTTTGGGACATGTACCAATGGCATAATCTAAGAGTTCATATGATCTGTTGGTGAGATAATAAACATCACGGATGGCAATGTCCGCAGGTCTCACCATTCTAACCTCTTCAATGGTCTCACAAAGGATATCTAGGCAATCCTTAAGATACCTAAGGTACTCACTATGGACAGACGCATTATTCCTAAGGGGAAGAGGAATATTTATGGCATCACCATCAATTCTTTTCGTTTTAACGATCTTGGTGAGACTGCTATCACATGCAGTGACCGGCATTTTCCCTTTCACCTGAGTCTTCAGATTCTCAATTTCATTAATCAAAGAAGTTATTTTCTCATTCGTTTTATCACGTGTGATCTTAATCGACTCATGTAACTCTTTGTAATGTTGTTTGATCTTTGAGTTTTTAGCTTGAAAACAATCATTTTCATATTTAAGGCAGTTAATGACGTTTTGAAGTTGAAGATTTTGAGAATCTAAACACGGAGGTTTCTGGGAATCATTCACATCACATTTATTCGACTTTAATTGGGCAATTTGAACCTTCAGTTTCCGAATCGTGTTAGTGTGAGGTTGAATTTTTTCATCCCGTTTGGCTAATTCAAAATATGCATTAAATTCAGGAGCATCCGAAGATGTCTTGGCATTTGAGTTTTTAATTCTTTCTTCTAGATGTTGATATCTTAACTGTAAATTAAGATTATCAACCTCTAGTTTTGAAAAATGTTTGACCATGTTATCATGATCATCATTTTGAATTTTTTCAGGCAATTTTAAATTCTCCCCCTCAAGCTTAACAACACGATTCTGGAAGACATTTAACGTAACAGACATTTCATGAAATTGGGAAGCAATTAAAGATGAACCAGTAACAGTATAAAACACATCTTGAGCAATGCACATAGCAATTAAGTTATCATTCATGATGAGAGCATTCTTCCTTGCAATTTCACTATGTTGAAGATCTATTACAGTTTGTTTTCCTTCAAGTTCCAGATTTTTAAACACATCTTTGATTTAAGAGACGTTTCCATGCATTCAAAATGTTCTTTGATTTGTTTAAAAAACGGAATGACTTCTGTAAGATAACATTCTTTTGTAACTTCAAAGCCCCTTTCCCCCTCAGTAATTCCCGTTGGAGTGATTCTCTTTTTACATGTTTTGTCAAAATCAGCAAACATTTGATACAGAACGTACATGCTAATAAGAGTTTTACATTTAGTGGGAAGAGCTATCTAAACTAGGTTCATTGGTATATTGGGAGGATACACCGTTGGGGTAGCAAACTTAAGGGGAGTGGTAGCCTTAAGTCGTTCAGCTTTCAGTTTTTCAACGTCTAAAGGCCAAAAAATCTGTTCTGGGGTTAACCTAGTTTGGGGCACGAAAACGGTCAATCGATTCTGTTCATAGTAGTTATGGGGTTTGATATTGACACATTTTTCAATGCTCTTGGGATCTTTCATTTTAATTTCAAGTCTTTTCCTATTTTCTGATTCAATTTCATCAATCTCTTCTGTATTACGCACATCAGGTGGGGCATGATTGGGCGTGAGCATCACATTAAAATCATATAAGGCAGGTTGAGAGGCACTAACACTCCTAAGTAAATTTGTTTTAGGCACTCCTACATCCTTATTGCTATGTTCATCACGAAGCTTAATGTGCTTTTGTATCATTTGAGCAGTTTGAATGGTTTGGCCTTGTGTGTACAGTTTGTTTTCAAGCTTGTTCTTTAAGGCCTTTAAGTTGGAAAAATCGTTTAAGAGCTTAGCTTCTTTACTTTGAAAATCTAACTTTAGTGTGGTAACACTATTTTGAATCTCCTGTTTTTGTTTAACAGTTTGATCGATTTGATATTGCAAAGATTTTATTTCCATTCTTAACTTTTCTTCCTTTAAATTCCTTTCGGTAATATATGTACACATTTGCCAATCCATTTTCTGCTCACGTTCGGTTAACTCAAATTTTGCACGTTGTTGATACATATTCACCTGATCTTTAAGAATATTAATTCTAGTGGTCAAGGTATCATCAGGTATAACAGCCGTGAATTCATCAAATTCACTAATGTCATTATCAACAGAGGAGTCATCATTTGGTAAAGCAGACTCGGCATTTTGTTTCAAATATTGCTCATATGGGACAACATTACTATTACCCATATCAGCAGAATCTGAATCAATAATGTCTGTGTGTTTTACTTCGTTATGAGTCCTTTGTTTGTGCATCACATTATCAACATGTGTTTTGAAAGATTCTCTACTAGGTTCATCAGATTCTTTATTGTTATCCACATGTTGTTGTTTTGAGGAAACATCATTGTTTTTCAAATCAACATCATCTGGCGTGACAATACTAGTTTGATGTACTTCATCGAGAATCTTTGGAATAGCACATGTATCATATGTGTCATACAATTTGAGTACCTCAGAAATGATGGATGATTTGGAAGATCCCGATTGTTGTGGTGATGTGACTGCAGACGAAAGCTTGGCCATGAAGATGGTCTGTGCAGTAGGTTCATCATCAACATCAGAGTCGAAGGCATCACAATCTTCAGCCTGGAAGATGTTTGGGTCGTTGAGAGCAAGATCCTGGACTGGTTGATCATCCACATCAGCATCAAAGGAATTCCCTTCATCACCCGCAAGAAATAGCAGTTGTTCCTCATCCAATAAAACCCCATTCTCTTGAGCCTGCATCAGCAGCATCTTATCTTTGAAGTAGTCCGAGTTCTGAGGACGTTTTGGTTGAGTACAGTTCCTTGCAATATGACCTATCCCACCACAATTGTAGCACTTGATTTGTCTTCCTTGTCCTTGATTGGCATTACCCATCCTATTCTGAACATTTCCCCGGACATTTTGTCTTCCTTGAACCACAACACGCCCATCTTCCACAACAGCAAGATTACGTGGATTAGATGAGGTTCTGAGTTGATTGTTGGTTTGAGGAAGAGTGCTTCTGAAGTGTTGAACCAACAGTGAGACTTGGTTGGAGAGATTATCAATTCTTTTGTCGATGTAAGAGTTCCCAGAGTCTTGTTGATTAGTCTTGACACTTGTTGATTGCATGGAAGTTTGACCAAGGGAAGACTGGTTCTGTGATGCTTGAGCAGTAGTTGGGTGATTGATTGATTCAACTGAGGATTGGTTTAGTCCCTGAACACTGGAGATTAGAGCAAGAGGATCATTTGAGGGATGAAATTTCTCTCTCAGCTGACGATCATACTTGGCATGTTTCTCATGTTGTTGTAGGTAAGCATAGAGTTGTTCATAGTTGGTGTTCCTGAGTCCTTTGTTTAACTTCACAGCTGTGACAAACCGATCCCATTCTGGTGACATGTTGTTGACAAACTTTGAATTGAGTTGGATGTTGGGCATTGTCATTCTGATCATTCTCATGTCATTCACAAGCTTGTGGAATCGGACATAGTAGTCATTGATGCTTTCACCGGGATTCATCTTGAAGTGCTCGAATTCATCATACAATTGAGACTCACGATCTTCCTTTGTAAGTTCTGATCCAGCTAGCAACATTTTGACATTGTCCCAAACGGCTTTGGCCTCAGTATTGAAGTTAATCAATTTGTAGATGTCCTTTGGTAGCCCTTGTATCACAATGTTTGAGGCTCGAATGTCGGCATCATATCGTTTCTTTTCCACTTCATTCAGATCATTGTAAGTACGAGGTCTGTCAATTCCAAAGGTGACTGTCCCATCATCACTAGTGGAGATAACATCTCTGGTAGTACCCATTTGAAACGGCCCTTCATCAATTGATCTCAGAATGTTCTCCCCATTTTCTTTGCCTTGACAATACAGACGAATTCTTTGTGACCATGACTCATAGTCAGTTCTGTCGAGCATAGGAGGTCGAGTATCGGACCCAGCAGCTTGGATGTCATCAATTGAGGTAACAGTAGTCATGATGTGATCTTAAACGGGATTTTACAACTCGTGACTTAAACCGAGAAATAGATTCTTTCCCGGGATTTTACTAAAGTCAACAGAGGAAACCGAAAGATGAAGTATGCAATGTAAGCTAGGATTGAGAACTTAATCACTATCCAAACTTAATAGCCACACAAAAAGTAATCGCCAACAAAAGATAATCGCCACAGAGGTAATCACCACACAAGATAATCGCCACAAAAGTAATCACCACACAAGATAATCGCCACAACAGGTAATCACCACAAAAGTTAATCGCCACAAAAGCAATCACCACGCTAGGTAATCGCCACAAAAGATAATCTCCACACAAGGTAATCGCCACAAAAGATAATCTCCACAAAAGTTAATCGCCAGAAAAGGTAATCGCCAAAATGACACTACAGTCCAAACTAGTCGCTGTCCAATAGTACTTAATCGCTGCGATTTAATCGCTGGTCACTTGTACTTAATCGCCACCAAGAAAAACACCACAGAATACTTAATCGCCACTAAGAAACTTGTACTAAATCATTCACCAAATCAAACCAACGACTGATATGACTATTCCAACTCAAAAAAATATGTAACTACAACCCTCCTAAGCATAAAAGTACAATCAAAACACATCCTTTAACACTACAAAGATCAAACCAAGGTGTTTTATTAAGAAACCTATTCTAACCAAGTACAACCACAAAAACCAACCACAAATTCGTGAATCCAAGGCCCTAAGATGAAACCTAGGCTCTTGATACCAATTGTAGGATATCACATAACATAACACACGTATGGTTTGGTTGTATGGATCGAATAAGTATGAAAGAAACTTAGAGAGAGAAAGTAGAGAGAGAAAGTTAGGAACCTTGAGAGAAAACCAAAAAAAAGAAAAATGAATTAAGAGTGAGAAGGTCCAACCCTCTCCAAGGTTGGAGAGGGCTATTTATATGTACAAGGTGGTGCTTGCCTCTACTAGGCTGTGGATCGGGCTGACAGTGGGTAAAGACCCGACCCGACTCCACGAATACTAACTATTACTAATCTACGTACTAATTACTATTATAAATGCTACGAGCTAAACAATGCTTTAACATACGTGGGGTGACCGAATCTTCTTATAAGAAAAAACGTATTCCTAACAAAAACAAAATAAAGCATTTTCACAAATTAGTTTTTTTTAAGCATGAATCAATAACAAGAAAAATAACCTACATACGGAAACAAATAAAATCAAACAAACAAACAAATAAACACAAAGCTTGGGTTGCCTCCCAAGAAGTGCTTTTCTTTATTAACGAGTCTTGTAGCTAGACTCAAAGTCACCCTATCCAACATAGGTGAGTTCCGAATCTAGGACATCCTTAGGGTTGATTTTGGTTGGAAGTGTCCTATTGGTGCGTTTTGTGAAATATGACCTCTCAAATTTCTCTCCATCCGGATCATATAGAGTCATCTTAATGTGCCATGATCCATCTCCTTCCTTAGGTGGCTTTTCCCAATTCCACTTATGTTTATCGCCTTCGCTTTTCCACTTATTCATGGCTAGGTTAATTGGCAAGACTCCTAGGAAGTCGGTCATCTTTCTAAAAACTAGGGGATCTTCAAAGAGATCTAACTCGGTGTCCCTAGCCAAAAGTTGTTCTACCGTTTGTGTTCGGTTTACAAATTCCTCTTCTAGGTAGACTGGGCGTTGGGGTCCTATGGAGTCTCTTTCTAACCATGGCCCGTATCTAGAGGACCTCCTATTAACATCGGTTGATTCCTCAAGGGTGTCATAGGCATGTTTTTTAACATCATATACCGACCAAGTTTCCCCTTCTCCTACCGCTATTTTGGATCCCTTACAATCAATCATAGCACTAGCGGTGGCTAGAAATCCTCTTCCTATCAACAAGGGGCATGTAGGGTCGCTAATCATGTCGAGGACGTGGAAATCGGCTAAAATTGTCAACTTCACGTCCTTTACTACTCCTACAGGGTATGCTACACTTCCATCCGCTAATCCTATTATCACTTCGGTTTCTTCTAGCTTTCCTAGTTTGAGGGCGGTGTAGAGAGGTAGTGGAAGTAAGTTAAGGCTTGAGCCAAGATCGGCTAATGTGTCATAAGCCTCCGAATTACCGATCTTGCATGGTAGGACAAATAAGTCCGGGTCGTCTAATTTCTTAGGTAGCTTTTTCCGAACGAAGGCGGTCCCCTTGTCTCCTAACTTGAGCTTCTTCTCATATCTTTCTAAGAGGGCGTTATAGTAGGGGGCTCGCTCTAACACATCAATAACCGGACGTTCAAGGTGTAACTCCTTGAATTCTTCGTCAAGGTTTTGAGTGGGAGGTGTTTCAACTATGTTGTTGACCAATTTTAGTGTTGGATATTTTATTTTCATGGTCTTTTTGAGGGACTGGGGTTTGTTTGAAACACGTGCTCATGGCGTTGACCGAATAGTATTGTGGGCAAGAACTAGGGGACGAAACTGAAGAAATAGAGTTAACGTTTAGTTTCGGGTTCTTGACCGTGTCGCTCGGGAGGGCTCCCATCTCTCGGTCATTGAGAAATTTCAACAAAGTGTCAATTTTATTGGTCATCTCGCTTTGCTTTTGTTTGAAATCGGCCTTAAACTTTGCTAGACGAGCTTCTTGAGATGCCATAAAATTGGACATCAATCCTTCAAAATTATTGGTACTACCATATTTGTTGGAAGGATTGTTGTTGAAGGCACAGTTCGAGTTCGAACCGTTGGGTTGAAAATGATTAGGTGGGTTGGAAGAATTGGTTTGGGGCGCGTTTTGGTTTTGCTTCCACCTAAGGTTTGGGTGATTTCTCCATGAGGGGTTGTATGAATCATCGTAAGGGTTTGGCTCGGGTTTAAAAGTGTACCACTTGTCTCCCACTCCGTCGGTACGCGAGGATGTGTAGTCTGCAAAAGCTTGTTCGGGGAGTTCCATGCAATCACGAGTGTCGTGGGGACCACTACATAATTCGCACGAAGAAGTGATTTTGTTCACTTGGCTTGAAGGTTTAGGAGCTTCGTAGGATTTCATAAGAAACTTGACTTGGTCTTCAAGTTCTATGATCCTACGGTCGGAAGTGCTCGAATTATTCGAAGGCAAAGATATTGCCTTGACCGTTTTATTCAAATCACGGGGATCATTCCAACTTTCGTTGTCATAGAGAGCAAGATCTTCTAGGAGATCCCATGATTGTTCCACACTTAGATCACGTAGCTTACCACCGGCCGATTGGTCAATGGCTTGCCTCGTGGGGAGATTGATATGGTCATAGAAGATTTGGACTTGGAGCCAAAGGTCTATGCCATGATGAGGGACTTTTTGGAGTAAGTCCTTGAATCGAGTCCATGCCTCGTAGAGGGTTTCGCCTTGACGTTGTTGGAATGCCAAGATGTCATTCCTTAGCTT